>CAUYTI010156064.1:0-153978 GCA_963575145.1 Galago senegalensis | reverse complement strand
TTGAGACAGAGCCTCAAGCTGTCCCGCTGGGTAGAGTGCCATGGCATCACGCTCACAGCAAACTCCAACTCCTGGGCTCAAGCGAGTCTCCTGCCTCTGCCTCCCAAGTAGCTGGGACCACAGGCGCCTGCCACAATGCCCAGCTATTTGGTTGCAGCCGTCGTTGTTGTTTGGCGGGCCCGGGCTGGGGATTCGAACCCGCCACCTTAGGTGTACGTGGCTGGCGTCTTAACCGGTTGAGCTATAGGCGCCGAGCCAGCTCCATTATAATCTTATGCAACCACAGTCATGTGCTATATGCATGATTGACAAAAATGTCTCCATACACACATATTTGGGTATGTGTATGGATAAAGACTGTGTATATGTATTTATTAATATACACATACAGTCATGGGCTACATAACAATGTTTTATATATATATGTGTACGTTTATGTATATATTTTTCTTATAGACGATATGTATAAAATATAGTGTATCCCAAGAGTTGCCATACATAGGGAAAATGGGAAATTGTAGCTAAATGTACTTTTATTTACAAAATATTGATTACAAAATTTTACAAAGAGGTGGCCAATGCATAGACACTTTTTTCTCAATATTTGTATAACTCTGTAATAAATATCTTATAAATAAAAGTACGTTTAGCTACAATTTCCCATTTTTCCTGTGCATGGTGGCTCTCGGGATACCTTGTATATATGTACATGTGACTCATTACATCCCCCAAAGCTATTTCTCTCTTCTTCCTTTTTTGTAACATCTGGAAATCAGGAATAATTAGGGGAAGGTCTCTGTAAATCTGGAAGTGGCCTTACATTCTTGGTAATAAAAACTTTTGACATTTGAAATGACATAGAGTTTGGAAAATCATCGTTTAAGGGAATTTAAGATGGTTTAAAGAACACTAAAGTTATTATTTCATAGAGGAGGTGACATCTTCTGAAAAAAAAATACCCCAGAGAATTATTTTTGAGGATTAAAAGTACATCAAAAGTCAAATCCTACCACTGCTCTTAACTGATCCTATGTCATTGAAGAAGCCACTGAATTGCTTAGAATTCTTCTCTTCATCACGAATTGAGAGAAATGGGCTTTCTAGATATGCTTAGGGACTTTCATAACAGATGTGTGTCATTCTTTGGCTGTATCTATTTCTTTTCTGAACCACTTGTTATCTTTATCCATTAAGTGGGAGCGATACTAGGCGGTGAGGTCCTCTGGGTGCACAGGGTTCATTAGTGTGTGGACAGTGGTGTTCAGGAAGACTTTTGTCACATGAAACACTAACCACTTGGGCAGAGCTTTCACACTTTACAAATTGCTGTGACATCTCTTATCTCACAAATAGACATCTTAGATGCTATGCAGTTAGGGTTTGATTTAAGCAAAAATCATTGGCGAAGGATTTTGTGTTTAGTTCTCATAGAATGCCCTTTACATCCTCAAGAAGAGAAAAGAGGCTAAGGAGTGTATATCACAAAAGAAAACACATTGTGGGTTCTCAGAGGAAAGTGTGTTAACGTAAATGTCCTAGTGAATACCAGTGATTGAAATATTAGTTATTATACACAGCCATTACTTCTGTAAAATCACTATTTTTGTCTGAACTTTGGGAGTCATGTACAGGTTGTAAACAATATACTTGGCTTAAAATAAATGATTTTGATCTGATGTGGTAAGACAAAAAGAGTGGTTATCTAATTTTGGGTAGTCAAGATATGAAGGTCTAGGGCTGCTATTGTGTCTCTGGAACTGGAATTGCGATTAAGGTGAGAACTAGCTAACATATTATCACAGGAAAATTCTTAAATTCTAGCAACATGATATAATGAAATGGAACACTTGAACTAGAGCTGATAGTCTGTCATCTGTATTTTCATTCATCTTCCCTCTACCCTGACAGCGCCAATTATTTGAATGCATATTTATCTATATTAAAATAGCCAACAGAAAGCAGAAATCACTGACACACAGTCAAAACAGTGTGTCGAGGGGGTGGGGGCAGCCTGGTGGTTTCCTTTATCGGAATGACTACAGGTCGTGTTAAAGAAACAAGCAAAGCCAGGAATCAACACAAAGGACTCAACACGCAGATACACCACAACTGCAAAATAGAAAGCCCTCCACAAGACTCCTCTGAAACTTGTTACCCCCTCATCCCTGTCACTCTCATATCTTCTCATCTGATTTAACTAACACATTGTCTTCAATACCTTGTGCTTTTAAATTAATTCCTCAGACGTTGCTGTATTCCTCCTCTTGTTCCAATACAAATTTTTAGAGATTATATGTACCATTCTTTGCTACTTCTAAAAATATATGTATGTACATATATATATATATATATATATATATATAGAGAGAGAGAGAGAGAGAGAGAGAGAGACTATTTATGTGATTAATGATTATGTGTTAAAGTGATAATGAATAAAAGATGTCTAAATTGTGTAGGGGTTAAATAATTTAGAATGAATAAATATATAGAGAAATCTGTCCATTTAACATAGAAGCATCTTATATTAATATGTGTTCTTTGGGACACGATAGCTTAATCTAAGATTATTAAATGGATGAGAGGAATGTATTCTGTACATTAGGCATTTTTGAATATAATAAATCAACCATGAAGTCAGGTACCTTTCTACTTATATGCATGTCAGAAACATCTGAATATCATTTACTCAACAAGACTGATTTTTATATATCTCCCTGGATGAAAAAAGTCAAAATCTGATCAGGAGACTTGCTCAGTATTCAAACAGATTTTAAGGTAAGCAGAAATCTCTTCTGAAGCTTTTCTAGTGTATTGATATTTGATGATTTTCACATAAATTTCTGGGTGACAAAGCATAAAAAAGTGAGAAATCAAGGCTATTCCATGTTGTGGTGCTGGAGTTCACGGAGACCAGTTAATTGCTAGGAATCATAAAGCTACTTTTGGCATTTTCTTATAGCAATATTTACTCAGAATTACATTAAAGCAACTTTAAGTTATGAATGTTTGTTGGTTTTGTTTGTTTGATGTACTGTCTGCCCTAAAAAGGAAAATTTCTCACAGTTTAATTTGGAAGTGAGGTTCTAGTTTGTAAAGGCTAAACATTATAGAAGAGAACCATACTTCATCTCCAGTATGACATGTAAAGATTAAATTAGAAACAGAGATGAAAATCCCAGAAACAGCTGAGATAATATTCCTGTCTGAATGCCTCGAAATTTTATATCCTGAGAAGTAAATTTGCTTGAATTATAGGGTAGGTTATCATCACACTTGGCAAACTGAATAATTTTCCCTTCTCAAATATTCTAAAAATCTTCAATATGAAGAACATTTAATTTTCCAGAAGGAAAAGAAACATAAATGATTCAATAGCTGGTTCAAACTTGGAAACAAAAAAAAAATAAAATAAAAGAAGCTTCACGTCATATTTGCCTGCATCAAATTAAGGTAAATTACAAACAGAACAGTACAAGTATCTATCTGCCATGCTCACCATTGTGTCTGCAAATCTGAGTACAGTTCATCTTGTGGTACATAACAGATATTCATAAACAAACATGCAGAAACTATGTTTTATATTGGAGTTCTGCTGGCCTACAAAGTAACTCTGCTTAGGCCTCCTGGTGCCCAGTTTTCAAAGGTGCAGACAGACCTACCCAGCACTGTTGTGCCTTCTCCTCGTTAGCTGTCTATCTACCACATTTCGTGTGTGGCACTTAGTAGGGCCTCTTTGTATATTTAAAAAAATATCAGATGAAACCAGAAAGCATTTTCATGGCTTTGAAAACTGAGGTAGGGTTTATTTACATCTTTTTTTCAGAGACGGAAGAGCTGATATCGGAAAGTATAAATAGCATATTTAGAGATACATAATTAGCGTGAGGCACAATGTGATTCAAAGGGAGGTCTGCCTGATCTCAAAACCTAGCTGCCTTCTGCAGTCTCTAAGAAATGTAAATACCTATTTCTATAAGAAACACAGAGAAAACACAGATTAAAAGAAACACTGTCAAAGAATTATTGACCTGGAAGGGCTAGTAACTGTTATGAAACTGAATCTCCTTATTTCAAAGATGAAGAAATAAATAGAGAAAGAGGTTAAAGGGGATTGAGTCTAAGGTATAATAATCACAGAGACGATACTGGTATGTTAAGTGTCTTGAATCCTATGGAAGATGCCAATACTTTGTTGAATCATATTAGTTTTTGAAAAGTGGTTTACATTTAATGGGCAAATTCATATTCATTACAATTATTAGCTTTGACATTTTGATCCTTTAATCAGAAACTAACATAGAAAAAACTTTATAAGTATTCTCCATGGCAGTATTCTCATTTTAAAATATATGAATGAAGGTTTTTCTAGTTCATAGTGCTTCAGTAAGTGCTGTTCCCTAAGGGTTGGTTATCTTTGATGGTTTTACAAAATACATGTGTATATTTACGGTCTCAGCATTCATACATTTTTCATTATCTTTAGGGTTCACGTGCTTCTCTATTAAGCCAATACATTGATGAATTTTTTAAAAAACCTCTGTAAAGCAGCAGATTCAGAAATAGAAATAGCTTTTAACATCAAAACAAGAATCTGTAAGTACAATTTAGATTTTTATTAAAAGTTGGAAGGCTAAGAGTTATTTATTCCTTGTGAAAATGTTAAAGAAAATCCAACATACTTTAAAGACTAATACGTAGTGCTGTGCTAGTACATGTTTAATAATTGGTTTTCTGTAGGGGAAAAATGTCCTGGTTTGTTGAACTTGCCACTAAACATACCCCAGGGCTAATTTCAAGAAGCCTAGATGACATCTTTGAGAAGAGATGTCACAATTAGCTCAAGTTGTTGTGATGTGGCCCCAGCATCCCACTGCATTTGCTTATTTATCTGTTTTTTTTTTATTTTATTTGTATTGTTTAATTTCTTTTTTTTAAAAAAGAAATTTTTTAAAACTACATTTAAAAAAAGAAATTAAATTAACAGACCATTCTGCAGAAATTATTCCATAACATGGAAAAGGGGATACAAATATTTTTGGTTACATAGATCAGTTTTGTAAAGCTTGCATGATGACTCTAAGCATGCCCATTGCCGAAATAGTGTTCATTGTACCTGATAGGCTTTTGTCCACCCTCCTGATCCTATTCCCTTAATTGACACAGACGTTTACTTCCTTCTGTGCAATCTGTGCTCATTGGTTGGCTCCAATTTAATAGCCAGCACATGCGGTGTTTGTTGTTCCTTGCTTTAGGCACTTCACTTAGGATAATGCTCTCTGGTTTCATCTAGATTGTTGCAAAAGGCATGTATTCGTCCTTTTTAAGGCTGAGTAGTATTCCACAGTATATACCTACCACAGTTTGTTAATCCACTCATGAACTGATGGACACTTGGGTTGATTCCACATCTTTCCAGTTGTGAGCTGTGCTGCAATAAACATTCACATGCAGGTGTCTTTTTAAAGTTAAAATGACTTATTTTCCCTTGTGTAGATACCCAGCAGTGGGATTGCTGGGATGGAGGATAGGTCTACTTTTAGGTCTCTGAGGAATCTCCATAATGTTTTTCAGAGGTCATACTAATTGGCAGTCTCACCAACAGCGTATAAGCATTTCTTTCTCTCTGTATCCATGACAGCATCTATTGTTTTTGCAACATTTAATAAAAGCCATTCTCATACGGGTAAGATGATATCTCATTGAATTCTTAATTTGTATCTTCTTGATGATTAGGGATATTGAGCATTTTTCATGTTTTGTAGCCATTTGTCTGTCTTCTCTTGAAAAGCTTCTGTTCACATGAATCTTTGCCAGGATTTTAATGGAGTTATTTGCTTTTTTCATGATGTTTGCTTTAGTTATTTGTTCATTTTGGTTATTATCCATTTATTATATGTATGACTTGTGAATACTTTCTCCCATTCTGTGGTTGTATATTTGCTCTATTGATTCTTTCTTTAGCTGTGTAGAAGCTTTTCTAATTTAAACAAGTATCATCTATTTATTTTTGTTGTTGCAATAATTGGGTCTTCTTCATAAATTCTTTGCCTACATCAATATGTAGAAGTTTTTCCCACATTTTCTTTTAGAATGCCAGTAGTTTCATGCCTTACATTTAAATCTATCATTCGTCTTGAGTTAATTTTTGTTAATTGTGACAGAGATGGACCCTGTTTTATTCTTATGCATTTGGATATGCAATTACCTCACCTCTATTTATGAATAGGGCTTCTTTTCCCCAGTGTTGTCTGTTTTGTCAAACAGGAGTTGGCTGTACGTGGATGATTTTATATCTGTGTCCTTTGTTCTCTTCAACTGAATCTAGTAATGTGATGTGTCCAGATTGCTTTGGCTGTTTGGGCTCTTTTTTGGTTTCAAATTAAGTGTAGAATTATTTTTCTAGATCTGTGTTATATAACGTTTGTATTTTTTTATTAAATGATAGCTATGTATATTAATGCAATCATGGGGTATAGTGTGTTTTCATATACAATTTGAAATATTTTCATCAAACTGGTTAACATAGCCTTTATGTCACTTTCTTAGTTATTGTGTTAAAATCTTTATATTCTACTTTTAGAATAATGTTTGTATTTTGATGGGGATTGCATTGAATCTGTAAATTTTAACAATCTTGATTTCTTTTTTTTTATTAAGTCATATACACATAGCTCATAAATACATTTATGCAAATGTGGGGTACAATGTAGTTTTTTTTATATAATCTGACGTGCCTACATCAAACCAATCAACATAGCTTTTGCCTCATTTACTTGATTATTGTGTTAAGACATTTATGTTCTACCCTTGACAGATTTGACTTGTACCCTTGCAATATGCTTCATAGGTGTGGTCCCATCATTTGCCCTCCCTCTGTCAAACATCCCCCCACGCCTCCCTTCCCACTCCATTTCTCTCCTTTATCTTAGGCACCAATCCATGAGCATGATATGTTTTTCCATTTGTTTGTGTCACCTGTGATTTTTTCCTGCAGTGTTGTATAGTTCTCTTTGTAGAGATCTTTCACCTCCTTGATTAATATTTTCTTTGCAGCTATTGTGAATGCTAGTGAGTCTTTGACTCAGTTTGATTGTTATTGGTGTATGGAAATGCTACTGGTTTGTGTACTTTTATTTTGTAACATGAGAATTTTGCTGAATTTATTTATCAATTCCAGGAGTCTTTGGGATTTTGTAAATAAGGATTATATTATCAGCAAAAAGTGATAGTTTGAGCTCCTCTTTCCTGATTTGCTTTTTCTTTCTGTTGCCTAATTGCTCTGGATAGGACTTCCAGCACCTCTATGGAATAGAAGTGGTGAGACTTGTTTTAACTTGTTTTATTCCAGTTCTTATGGAGAATGCTTTCAACTTTCCATGATTCAGTAGAGTGCCAACTATGGGTTTGTCATATACAGCTTTTATGGTTTTGAGATATGTTCCTTTCATGCCTAGATGTTGAGGGTTATATCCTGAGAAAGTGCTAAATTTCATCAAATGTTTTTTTCTGCAAGTATTGAGATGATCGTATGGTTTTGGTTTTGCTTCTCTTTATGTGGTGACACATTTATGGATTTTTTTAATTAAATCATAGCTGTGTACATTAATACAGTCATGGGGTACAGTATGCTGGGTCTATATACAATCTGAAATATTTTCATCTAACTGGTTAACATAGTCTTTATGTCATTTTCTTAGTTTTATGTTAAGACATTTATATTATACATTTAGAAAGATTTACATGTACCCTTGTAAGATGAACCATAGGTGTGGTCTCACCAATCATCGTCCCTCCATCCACATTTATGGATTTTTGAACCATCCTTGCTTCTCTGGGATGAAGCCCATTTGGTCATGGTGGATTTTTTTAATGTGTTGTTGTACTCATTTTGCTAATATATTTTTAAGGGATTTTTGCATTTATATTCATAAAATATACCTGTCTGTAGTTTTCTATCTTTTTTGTTGTTGTTGTTGCATCCTTTCCTGACTTTGGTATCAAGGCGACACTGAATTCTTAGAATGAGTTGGGAGAATTCTCTCTTTCTCTGTGTTATAAAATAATTTCCACAGTACGGTTTGTTAAAATTTGGCTATAAATCTATCTGTTAGGGGGCCTTTTCTTTTTTGTTTGTTTGTTTGAAAAAACTGCTTTGATCTCATTATTTGTCTGTTGAGTTTTATTTTTTCCTGATTGAGTTGGAGTGGTTGAGTTTTTCCAGGTATCTGGTCATTCTTTTACATTTTCTACTTTATGTGCATAGAGATTTTCCTAGTATTTACAGATAACAGTTTGCATTTTTGTGGCATCAGTTATAATACCTTCTTTTTCATTCTGGTTAAGTTTAGTTGGGTTCTTTCTCTTCTTTTCCTTATAATCTAGCAAGAGGTCTATCAATTTTGTTTATCTTTTCAAATAAACAACTATTCGTCTTAATGATTTTTTTTTTTTTTTTGGATTTTGTTTAGTTCTTTTCTGACTGTAGTTATTTCTTCTGTTGGCTTTGAGTTTGGTATCTTTTTCCATTTCCAGTACTTTAAGAACTGTCATTAGATATATTTTTTGTGTTCTGTTTTTTTGATGGTAAACATTTAAGGCTATGAAGCTTCCCCTTAGGACAATTTTTGCTGAATCCCATTGATTTTGATAGGTTGTGTTCCCTTTGACATTCAGTTTAAGGAGTCTTTAGCTTTCCATCTTAATTTCATTACTGAGCCAATAATCATTCAACAGTTGGTTCAATTTTTCATGGCTTTGTGTAGAATTGATAATTTCTTTTTGAAATGATTTTTCCAAAATGGAATAATTTTTCCAAAATGAAATAATTTTTCCAAAATGGAATGATCATTTGGAATGATTTTCTCTTTGGAATGATTTTATTCCACTGTGGTCTTAGAAAATTCATGGTATTATTTCTATTTCTTTTTAAATTTTTTGAGACATGTTTTGTGGCCTAAATTGAGATCAGTCTTCGAAAATGTTCCTGCTTATAATCCTAGCACTCTGGGAGGCTGAGGCAGGTGGATCGGATTGCCTGAGTTAATGAGCTCAAGACCAGTCTGAGCTAGAGCGAGACTAAAAAATCTCTAAAAACAGCCAGGCATGGGGGTGGGTGGCTGTAATCTCAGCTACTTGGGAGGCTGAGGAAAGAGAATTGCTTGAGCCCAGGAGCGAGAGGTTGCTGTGAACTACCATGCCACGGCACTCTACCTGGGATGAAAAAGTGAGACTCTGTCTCAAAAAAAAAAAAAAAAAAAAAAGAAAAAGAAAAAAGAAAAAGAAAAAGTTCCATGTGTTGATGAGAAGAATATATGCAATAGTTTGGGGGTTAACATGTTCTATAAATGTCTGCTAGGCCCATTTATTCTAGAGTTCCCTTTAAGTCCAGTGTTTCTTTGTTTACTTTCTGCTTGGGTGATCTGTCTACTCTGTCAGTGGGGTGTGTAAATCCCTGGCAATTATGCTGGTGCTGTTTATTTTGTTGCTTTGGTGTAACAGATTTTACTTTATGAATATGGGTACTTCTGTGCAAGGTAGATAAATATTTAGCATTGTTATGTCTTCTAGTTGAATTTCTCCCCTTCCCATCCTTTTGTTTTTAACCATTGTTTACTTAAAGTCATATTTTTCTGATGTAAGAGTGCCTTCTTTTGGTTCTCATTTGAATGGAATGTATTTCCCATCCATTCATGTTGAGTCTGTATGAGAACTTGTGAATTAGATGTGTTTCCTAGAGATAACAAATACTTAGATTATACTTTTTCATCCATTCAGCCAATCCATGTCCTCTGAATGTGGCTTTCAGACCATTCATGTCACTAGATAGAATTAAAATGTGGAATGCTATTTTGTTCATCATGTTGGGAAGTACCTTATTGCTTTATTTGTCCTCTTGTGCCATTGTTTTATATAAACTCTGAGCTTTAGCTTTTGAGTTGTTTTACACTGATGTGTGTCTATTGTGTTGATCTGTGTATAACACAGTTCTGATTATTTCCTGAAGGGCAGATCTGATTTTGACAAATTTCCTCAGTTGCTGCTTATATATAAAAGTATATATTTCTTCTTCACATATGAAATTTAGTTTTGATACATAACAAATTATAGGTTTGCAGTTGTTCTTTTTGAGAAGACGGACCTTGTGGCCCCAATCCGTCTGCCTTTCTAGGTCTTAGTTCAAAGTCTGTAGTCAGCATGATGGGTATTTCCATGTAAATTACTGGATGTTTTCACCTCAAGGCATATAGGAGTTCCTTCTTTGTGTTGACTTAGGCAAGTCTGATGTCTGTATGTCTTGGTGATTGCCCCTTTGCAAAGTATCTTCTAGGTGTTCATTGAGCTTCTGGTACTTGCATGTGTAAATCTCTAGCAAGACCAGGGAAATTTTCCCCAATTATTCCCTCAAATAGATTTTCTAGACCTTGTGTATTTTTCTTTTCACCCTTGGGGATGTATATATCTCTTCTATTTTGCTGTTTATAGACTATCATATTTCTTGCAGGCTTTGTTCATTCCTCTTGTTCTTTTTTTTTTCTTTTTATTATTTTCACTGAGTGAACTAATTTGAAGGAGTTGTCTTCAAGCTCTGAATTTCTATCTTTCCTGGTTTACTATAGTGTTAAAGCTTTCCACTATGTTTTGTATTTCCTTTAATGAATCTTTTTTTCATTATGTCTATCTTTTTATCATATTTTTGTTCATTTCCTGAATTGTTTTTCTGGGTTATTTGGATTAGTTTTCACTTCCTCTTGGATTTTGTTGAGCTTCTTTACAAATCCATATTTAAAATTCTTTACCTGTGGTTGGATCTGTTGCCAGAGAGCAGGTTTGCCATTTCGGGGGGTGTCCTTTTTCTCTGATTTTTCAGATTTCCAGAGTTCTTGTACTGATTTATTCTCATCTAGAACAGCAATCACTTTTTGTTTTTGTATTTTCTTTTGTTTCAATGGGGCTTCCCCCACTTCATTTGTAAGGGTGGCTCTGTTGCATATATCAGGTAAGAGTCCTTTGTTTTCCTTTGGTGTTTTGATGTAAGTCTAGGTTCTGGATGGATGACTTGGTTGTAGATATCCTTAGTCTGGTGGTTTTCTCAGTTGCTAGTGGGCTTTAAGTTGCAGTGGTGGTGAGCTATGTGTGTGGGCATATTCTCTGTCTCTTGTGGATAAGGGAGGACAGAGATCTTTGAAATCCTCCTTTTTACATTGGCCCTGTGGTCTTCTTAACAGTGCGAATGGTATTGACATACCCAATTCAATATCTGAGATCGTAGGTGATACTTATAGGTAAGAAGCAACAATCCCTTATATGACTGATTTAGCAAATATTGTAAAGAACTATACAAATTTACCTCCATACCAGTAAGTGTTGCTTACTGGATAGAGCCAGCTGCAGTGTTGTTTTCAGGACCTGTGAGCTGCTATAGTCCTGTGGGAGTAACATTCAAATGTCCCCTGGGTGGTGTGCAGGGTCCTGGAACTTCCAGGTGAATCCTTATTTTCTACCACAGCAGAGGTGGGTGTGGGAGTGAGGCTGGGCAGGACTAGGTGATGTGCACCTGCTCTCAGGCTCCATAAAAGCCAATAAGATAACTGTCTCAGCAAGTGTCAAAGATCAGCTCTCAGTATGCTGAAGAAGCCACCAGGGAAGGGCTAAAGCACCTTACCAAACCAGATAGTCTGCTTGTAGGGGTGAGGCTGTTGGTCATCTGAGATTCACAATCTGCTGTTGAGTAGCTTTCATTCTTCTCTTTCCTCCCCTGCTCTACAATTTTCCTTTACTGTCTGCTAACAGGCAGGAGCCCAACACTGCCAAGATCTATAGCAATGGCAATGCAGGCTGGGAGCTTCCCTGAATAGCATCCCCTTATGGGCTGAGAACACCATCTTCCTATGGGGGGAGGTGTTTTCCACAAGTGTGGTATGGCTCAGATCTGCACTGAGCCCAGGTTGGGCTCCTGTGTCTTCTGCCATTAATTTACAAATGTCTTCTCTGTGTCCCTGAATAACACGATTTAGTCCTGAGACATGAGATCTGACTTATGGCCTGCACCTGGGTCCATAAAGATCAATATCTGACCACTCTTGCAAGAAGTGTGCTGGTCTGAAGTTGGGGTACTCAAACAGGTTTTATGTCCCTCTGCTTCAGGGTGTTGCTCTGATGGAGTAGTAGGTAGGTGAGTAGCATCAGGAAGGGCTGGTGAATAGGGAGTTCAGTCAGAGCACCACTTAGTCTGCTGCAACTTTTTAACAGGAATTAATTGAGCCCCAGGCTTTGTGGAAGCCTTTGTATGGTAGATGCACCAATAGAGGGAAAGCAGCAGCTCCTGATCGTCCTGGCTCCCTCGTCTCTTGGCAGCCATGGATTGAGGAGGGGTAAGGGAGGAAAAGAGCCTGAATGGAGCAAAGCTAGCACCCTCTCTGTAGAAGTCAGCCTATATGGAATATCCAGGATCTTGCTTAACACAGTTCTGGCCCCCATATCTCCCTCAGTCTGGTTTAGAGTTGGGAAATATTTGTGTGGGAATATGAATGATGAAAACTGAGGGGCTGAAGCTCCCTGGGTTGGACCAAGGTGCATAGTGGCTGGAAAGTAGTATTGGTACCTGCCATCTTGGCTAAGGGCTGTGGGGACAGAAAGTGAGCCCAGGGGGGTTGGTAGCCTAACACTCTGTACTCAAGAAGCTCCCAGTTCACTAGGGCAGCATTTCCTATTACACCTCTCTACCTACTTAGCTACAATAAACTATGTTATCCAACCATATCCACCAAAATCACTGGGCTTAGGATAGCAGAAAGGCTTCCTAGCAGCTCAGAAGCCTGCTTACTGCCAGAGATGTGAGGAAGGCAAAAAACAATCCCCTCACTTACTCTTTCCACTAGATTCCAAGCCTCTGACAGGTTGATCCCCTCCAGCGTCATGTCCCTTCCTCTTCTGCTCCATAGCTTCCTCCTGTGGAATCTCTGGCAGGTTCTAGTACTTTTCCCTTGACTACCCAATCTGTTTTTTGTTTGTTTGTTTGTTTGCTTGCTTGCTTGTTTTTCCTTTTTCATATAAAACCTTTCCTTCTTTCTGGGACAACTTGGCAGCTGATACCTCTTTTTATCCTCTTTGATTCATATGTATGTTTTCATCTTATGATTTATTGTCCCCTTTAGGATGGATGTTATTAATTTAACATTTTTTGAATCATAATTTTCTGATTAATCTATTATCTTCCATTTGGGCAGTGAATTCTTTTTCTCTCTGGTGATTTTGTTGGTTGTTTTTCTTTCTTTTAGTTTTTCTTGTGCTCCTGGGAGTATTCCTTCTACGGGATTGTCTTGAGTTCAGTATCTCCCCATTTCAAAACTAGTAATAAGTTTCACATTGCTCACATGAGCAGCATTCCTTACATAAAGTTGGTGAAAGAAAGACCAGTTTGAACTAGTTCAGTCCAAGTGGTTGGCATATTTAGGAGTATATAAACTGAAGTTGCCATCAAGGGGACAGCTATCTTCAGGATCCTTTGAGGGGACCTCAAAGTCCTTCGGCTGCCCTTTTAATATGGTGAATGTGGCTACATCATCATTCACCATGTTCATTGTACTTTTTATATCACTACGCCACAAGTAATTCTTGCTTTTGGATCCAAATGTCAGTGTGGCTGGGACTTAGTGGCACAGTTCTCACTATTCTTGATTTTTCTTCCATTTCTGATCTAAAAGCATTGGTTTGGTTTTGAGTGTGGCTATAGCATGTATTTATTATTTATTTATTTTATTATTTCATTTTAAATTTGTGTGCTATGTTTAGGGTAGATGTGGGAGTTCAAAGTATGAACCCAAAGTACTATTTTACCAGAATGGTTTACCAAAAGTTTCTACATTCTTTCTACTATTGCCAGTGTTATATTTTTAATAATCAAATGCAATTTAATTTCTGCTCTTGGTTAAACACTTTCATTAGTTCTCTTGTCTTAAATGTCAGTTTCCTCAGTGAAACATTTAAGATCCCCAATATCCCTGGTCTAGTCCTTATATATTAACCCAAGAGTTTCCTCTTTATCTGCTTAGCCACAACATACAATGTTATCCAACCATATCCACCTATCAAAATAGTACACACCTTTTAATTCTTAGTTCAAAGATATCCTCTGAAGAATAACTTTCCAAGAACACTGGATCCCAGCTTTGCCAATGCCTTTATTTAGAACCTTCTACTACATCTTGCATTTTATTAAAATATACCGTTTATTTTTACCACTGGATTATAATTTCCTTCATGGAAAGAGCTATGTCTTATTAGTGTAAATATATCGTGTAATAATGATATGTCAATAGTCCTAACTAATTGACATTTGGGTTGAGCTGTATAATTCTCAGTTAATACCCTGATTGAGTATTACAATATTCATTGATGGGGAATATTTATAATTCATATTTTGAGAAGGGTTAGTTTTTAAGAAATTGAGAAATTACAAGCAATAGTAATGATGGAAGCTCACGTTGGCATAGAACTTCTTATGTGCCAGAATTTATATATGTACCCAACACATGATATTTAATCCATATTACAACTCTATAAAATAGGTACCATAAGTATTCTTATTTTATAGATGAAGAAACTGAGGCACAGAATATTTTAGTGCACAGAGAAGTGATATCAGTATGTGATATCACTATCTATAGTGCTATCTACATAGTAAATTCTAGACCAGAATCTTCACAGAGGCAGTCTGTCTCCTAACCCTCTTAGCCACTGTATTTTACTGCCTTTCAAAACACACATGTTGCCCTTGTTACATGTCACCTCTTACTAGACTAAACAAATACACGGTACAAAAATTACTTCATGTATCTTTCAACAAACAAACCAAAGCACTATCTAGGATTGATTCCTAGATTGGTTGTATATTTCATGGAGCATTGCAATCAGGTTTCTACCCTGTCTCAGTGGTTTCAACAGTATCAATATTATGTGACCTCTTTTCTTTCCCTGACAGTCATTTATGGTTTCATAACTGAAGGAGATGGGTTTACTCAGCTATCTTCCGTGGAAATCTAAGGCCTCCAAAACAAGAGCTGCCTTAAAAAATTGGGGAAGAGGAATGAGAAAAATGAATTAATCCCTCCCTCTATACTTCATGGTGCAAATGATGAGAAAAGCTTTATTCTGTGTTTCCTCATCCTTATTTCCAGATTGGAGGTGAAAGGAGAACCAGATACCATGCAGCTAAGTGATTTAATTACAACTATAATCATTTCTGTTACACATTTAACATTTAGATAGTAATTGTTTGGAGCTTGTTGTTGGCAAGAATGTGTGCTTCTAGCAATTGATCAACTTTTTGAAATCTAAAGTAAGCTGGTACATCTTGGTTGACTTTTTAAAATTATAATTTGGCTTGTGAAAAGCATCATTATCTGCTGATCCATTAGCTGAAGGAGGAGAAAAATAATCTCCGGCCGCCTTCTACATCAAAAGTTACAATGACTTGGCATTTGCTGAATGTTTTTGGAATAGACCACACAAGAATACAACCTTTACTCTTGTCATTGATATTGATGAAAAGATTACTAATGAAATGTCACAGATGGAGTGACCTTTTAGATAGACTGGTACTATCAACCTATACATTAATACTGTGAAAAGGGGGTAAAATGTATCTTTTTACAACATCTGGAATTTTAATAATCAGTCACTCCTTTTGGTAATTTTCAACAAGTTAAGCTGACCAGTCTCCTGGTAGAAAAACTTTCTTCATCAACTTTAGTCAGATCAGTATATAATAGATAATCCTGAATAATCTGGAAGTGGGACTTACCCACCAATCATAATTATTGCAGTGTTGATTCATTCACTAAATTAGACTAAAATACTATCTCTAACTGTAAACTGACCTACTTTTGGATGATTTTCCTTTAACTGAAGGCCACTCTCTATTACTGACTTTATCAGATATTTCAAGCCAAATTGTCAATGATTCTTTGATTGTTGAAATAGCTGATGTTTCCCATGAAACACTCATTTGTCTGTTACTTGCTTTTAGGTAAGGGAAGTTTAATTATAGCTGTGCCTCCAATTCTTTGTTCTCTTAATGATAACGTCTCTACTAATAGTGATATTATATTATGTTTTAAAAATCTGGTTTTATCTATGAAAAGAAATGATCATTTCATTTATTTACTACATTTTATCAAAAGTAAAATATGTTCCTAGTGCATTTTCTTTCTAAATATTGAAGATTTCATTATATGATACATTGTTTCTAAGCTGCTTTCTCAGTTTATTATTTTCCCTCCCTGAAGAGCTCAAGGTTTTTTATCATGAAGATCTCAAGGTTTTCTACCATGAAGGTAACTTTCATTAAACTATCCAGGACCTCATTTTTCTCTTTCATAAGAAGCTCCTGGAGGTTGAACAAGTGAACCCAGGCCATTTGGATGTCCCTTTGTATAAAAAGTTTGCCAAACAGGGAATTTCCAGAGGAGCAAATTCCATGCCATTAGGTCACTGAAGAGAGGGCAACCTTTAGGACATTTCTTTACAATATCACATCAAACATTTAATCAAATCAGCAAATAGAAGTGAACTCTAATATACTGGCAAAGTGCTCAGCTGTCTAGCCTATGTGAGGAGTTATATGTGTCCAGTGGATAATGGTCTCCTCTAGCTCCACTTAAAAAGGTGAAAGAGGAGAAAGTATGATTTGAAATCCTCCCGGAGCAGGAGGTATCTGAGGCAAGTGGTATTTTACTAGCTGGAAAATGGGGAGGAAAGACACATCTACGCAGCAGGAAGACAGGGGTGACACTAAACAGCACAAGCTCTTTGAGAGTCTAATAATTCAGTAATAAAAATGTTTGTTAGCTAATATTTATAATATCAATATATGAAATAATGTTACTCAAAGATTAGTAAAATACTGAGAATTATACATAATTTAGTTCCAGAAAGATATTCTGAAGTACTTAGGTTTCCTCTAAGCAAATTCCTGGGCTAGTGATATTTTCCATACTTTGCAAAGAAAAGGAACTGAACCCATAGCTCTATGGGGGCCTCTGACTTTATTTCTAAAGTAGTATGCTACGATTCCTAGAAAAAAGCATTCAGATTCCAGAGTAAGTCAGACTCTGAGACACATTTATTATGCAGTCCACAGTGTCCTGTGGTTATATAAGTGTCTGACACTCACAGGCACCTTGAATTTTGGGTGTGGTAAACAGAAATAAACCAGTTTATAGTCATAAATAGTAAAATCAACGTGATCTTGATTATCTTCATGAAAAGTGAAAGAAAAAATACCAGCTTACAATTTAGCATGTTACTGTGACACACACGTTTGATCTCCTCAGTGTTGTTGAACTTGTGGCTCTGCTCTGCTCACAGTGGTCCTCTCCCCTGGTGTCAGAAACGTGTTCTTTTTATGTATGATTCAGGGTTGACTTCAACCCCCCCCCCACAGGGTGTCCCCTTGTGGAGGGCCACCTCCCCCCACACCTGACTCTCACTGTCACTTCCCATACTTTCTTCTAGAGCAGCGGTTCTCAACCTGTGTATTAAAGGGCTGCGGCATTAGGAAGGTTGAGAACCACTATCCTAGAGCTTGTCAGGATCCGCAGCAACCTTCTTTGCTTTCGCATATCCTCATTCTGGAAAAGAAGCCCCATAATGGCAGGGATTGCTCTGCTTTGTATATTATTATCTACCCAGGACTCAAGGAAACAATTCAGTAAAGACCTGTGGGGGGATACGAAGATAAAAAAAAGGGAGGGGGAAAATGTACTAGTTCAAAATCATTCCAAGGAGATGAATGGTGATAGTAAATTGATAGTTTCCTCCCTTCCTCATTTTCCTCCTTCCCTCCCTTCCTTCCTTCACTTATTCACTCATAGGCCAAGGGACAGAACGCCTTTCCCACTACATTAAATACATAATATCTTTAACCCTGAAAATTGTGTGGAAGTTAATTTTGGTTCCCCTTGTTTGTAATGATTTTGGCATTTACTTTGTAGGTTCACAGCTGCTAAATCCTGATTTCTAGTTGATCCCTGGCTGGTAGCAGCTACTTAATGCTATAGTTTTACTATCTTTGCCTGTCAGCCACAGTTAACAATCTTTAAACAATTGCAAATGCTTTTAAATGCCCAGGGGGAATTTGACAATTAATGAAGTATTTGGGTAACATTTTGAACAACACAGGTGCTAGCTCTTCCATTTTACACATCTGTATTTGCACCCATGCAAAACTCAATGTGAAGCCTGAGAAATAGCAACAGGCGTAGAAATGCGCTTCTCGAGGTTGATTTCACAAATGCTTCAGCCACCTTGCTGGTGGTGTCAGAGGCAGAGATGGAGATGTGCCGAAGGAAGCAGAGGTACAGTGGGGAGAGTGGGAAAGATTGATTTGGAAGTTGAAGATGTTACTCTGCTGGCTTTATGGCAGGAGCCAAGAGCCAAGGAATGTAGGCAACTTCTGGAAGCCAGAAGAAGTAAGGAAGTAAATTATTCGCTAGAAGTTACAGAAGAAGAACTGTCCTCAGACCTTTGCATTAGGACTTCTGACCTCCAGACCTGCCAGAAAATCAATCTGTGTAGTTTTAAGAAGCTAAGTTAGTGGCAAATTTTGACAGCAACCATAAGAAACTAATGCAACATGCAAACCCCAGGGGGGAGGCATAGTGTCTCCCTTACAGAGCTATGCATATCATTGTATCTCCCTAACAGAGCAATGCATATTGTTGTATCTCCCTGTGATCAATGTATTTCGTTGTATCTCTCTAACAGAGCAATGTGTATCTTTATGCTTGCCGCAGAGCAGATGATTAAGAATCATGATGTGATGGATGAATGAATATTTCATCAAGATCGCAATTAAACATTGTAAATAAAGGCTGTATGAAGTATTGGGAACTGATTAAACATGTCAATGAAATTTTTAAAAGCAGAGGTATAATACCATTCAATTTGTGTTTTAGATTAAACTCCTATAGGTGTGAACTAAATAAATGTGTGTGGCAGGAAGAGAACCCAGGTCAAGGTTATTAAAAACGTTTAGGGCTAGGTTCAGGGGCTTGCAACTATAATCCCACACATTGGGAGGCTGAGGCAGGAGGATGACCTGAGGCCAGGGGTTTGAGACCAGCTGAGGAACATAGAAACACCCTATCTCACAAAAAATGATGCAAAATTTGCCAGGGTATGGTGGTGTACTCCTGCCATCTCAGCTACTTTGGAAGCAGAAGCTGGAAGATCACTTGAGCCTAGGAGTTGGAGATGGCAGCTAACTTGATGCCAGGGCTGCATATTTGCCCTGGTGACAGAGATAGACCCTATATAGGCAACCAATCATATGGTTTTTACTGAGACCAGAATAAGGAAAGGAGAGGAGGAAGGATGCCCAGGGATGCTGAGATTGAAGGCACATAATTAAGGTATGATCAATTGATAGTCAGTGATAACCTAGACAATGGAGCTTAGCCTGAATTTGGGTATTAGCCTCCACTGTGGCCCTTGAAAGGACACTAAATTCTTGGTAGCTTTATTGTTCAACTATGATTTAGGAAAAAAGGACAAGGATCTATTGGCAATATTGACTCATAATTGGCTTATTTGAAGCAAAAGCTAAGCTGCAAAGAGTTGTGCTATTCATTGCGATTTTTCTTAGATGTGAAATAGTACACATTTATTGGTCACTGTGTTAACATTTATGCTGCTTTACTCATTTATCTCTTTGTTATTTCAGGAAAATGGCACTTTATGTTTTTTATTCTCTTCTGTGAAATGCCATTATTTTCTGAAATGGCTCAGTTGCACTTAATAGTGAAGCTTATTAAAAAGCTCTATTTTGTTTGTTTCACACTATCTCCCATAAAACACAACATCTGCAGGACAAGACCATAAATGAATGATATTATTCAGTTCATAGCCTTCAAATACTGTGACTCATTAAAAACCTGATGGGTAAATTGCCTGGTATCTCATTTTCAGTATAAAGAAATGTATAACCTAGAAAATATTGTGGCTAATGTCCTTTCAGCCTAGAAAAAATTGCCACAACTTCACATAAAAGAAAACTTTGTCTCTTTTTGTCAGTGTTGGAAGAGAGACTTTATTTTTTAAAAAAATAGTACATTTCAAAATCCCCCATCAATAAAAATTCTTCCTAAGTTTCAGGATTCCCTTTCATAAGAAATAATTATTTTATTCATAGCAAGTAAAACTTTTAAAAATGTTTTGCTACAGGAAGAAGAAAAATATCAAAATGGTTAAATGAATCTTTTAAGCTTTCATTGTACCTCCTCTTTTTAATTCCAAACTTAAAAGCATTGAGTCTACATGTTTTCTGCACAGAAATGGGCTAGAATCAAGAGTATAAGTGGATTATTAAGAGAAGGTGCTATCCTAAAAATGTGCATTGTTTAGTGGTAGACTAAGATATATATCAGTTCATTGGGATAGATCTGGGAAAACTAATATGATTCTGACTGGAGAGTAGTTCAAAGAGGAATGGACAGGGAAGGCTCCCCAGCCATAAGGCTCCAGGAGGGCAGGAACTATTTCTCCCCCTACTTGTAAGCAATGTCAGGAACCTGAAAAATTTTCAATGCTTCCTCAGTGCAGAAAGTGATATGTAAATCAGCCTTGAAAGATGTACAGAGTATTACCAGGTAGGCAAGAGGGACAGTTGCCCCTGGTAAAGGTATGTGGTAACTACAAAGTATGGATTATTGTTGTGACAAAATTTGCTTTTATGTGAAGCCATGGCAATTTTTTCTAGGCTGAAAGGACCTTAGCCACATATTTCCTAGGTTATACTTATCTTCATACTGAAATGAGATACCAGGTAATTTGCCCATCAGGTTTTTAATGAGTCACAGTATTTGAAGGCTATGAACTGAATAATATCAAGAATATTGAATAGTACAAGATCAGGTGGAGAAGTCACATCCGGGGAAAGCTGACTGAGATTAACCCATGAAAGGCGGTAAAGGGCTTTGATTTACCAGTGAAAGAGGTGGGATTTTTTCTTCCTTGGGCATTTAAAATCCATTGGCACATGCCTGTAATCCTAGCACTCTAGGAGGTCAAGGTGGTGGATTGCTTGATTTCTGAGCTCAGGAGTTGGACAGCCTGAGCAAGAGTGAGACTCCATCTCTACTAAAAATAGAAAGATCAGCCAGGTATTGTAGCAGCCACCCATAGTTTCAATTATCAGGAGGCTGAGGCAAGAGGATGGCTTGAGCCCAAGGGTTTGATGTTGCTGTGAGCTTTGATACCATGGCACTCTACCCAGGGCAATGAAGTGAGACATAAATAAATTTAAAAATCCAATAAAAATGTAAATAAACCAAAATCATCCTTTAAAAAAAGCCATTGGAATATCTTCAAAAAGTAAAATTAAAGATCAAGAAACAGTCTTGTAAAGGGAGACTAAAAGGTGGTTTCAAGGACAATTATACAGTATGGTGTCAGGAAAACTAATTCATGAAGCATAGCAAATGTCCCAAGAGAATTGGAAGGCCTAATATGATAGTGAAAGACATTTAGACATTTGAAGTCACTTTTTACTTTTTATGTGGAAAATAATATTCCTCAATTTTATTTAAGTCATTTGGTGAATTTCATTCTAACAACAAAGGTACAGATAATCATTTGGGTACATCTGAAAATCTTAGTATAGCAAATCCTTTTCAGGTGCCCAGTTATTTTTCAGAATTTCTCACTAGGAGAGTGAATTCTAACTTTAGAAACAGACTTCATCTGGGGAAATACCTACCAGGATCAAATGGAAGGTCAAATTTTAGTTTTTTAAGAATTCTCCATACTTCTTGCCATAGAGATTGTATTAGTTTGCAACCTCACCATCTGTTCAAAAGTGTTCCCTTCTCATCACATCCATGCCAGGATCTGCAGATTCAGGATTTTGTGATGTGGGCTAATCTCACTGGATAAACATTCTAGTACAAAGGTCCTCATCTTACCACAAGGACATTTGCCCTAGAATGTTTATTTCAGCTCAATTCGCAATTGCCAAGACATGGAAACAACCCAAGTGCCCATCAACCATGAATGGCTGAACAAACTGTGGTGTATGTATACCATGGAGTACTACGATTCAGCCATAAGAAAAGATGGAGACTTTACACCTTTTGTGTTTACCTGGATGGAGTTGAAAACACATTCTTCTAAGTAAATTATCACAAGAATGGGGGAGAAAATTATCCAGTGTACTCATGCCTGTAATCCTAGCAGTCTGGGAGGTCACAGTGGTGGATTGCTTGATTTCACCCCAAGAAACCACATGTGTAATGTGGCACCAAAATATAATAAGAAAAACTACTAATAATAATTCTTGTAAAAGTCAGTTCATTCAGAACTTGGTATTATTGTGTTCCTTTTTCTAGTAATTGAACTTTCACTTTTCTTTTACAGAAATTGATATATATATGTATACACACACACACACACCAATATATAAAACAGACAATATGTAAACAACTACAAGCCCACAAGAAAGAAAAACACAAGTATAGTCTTTGAGGAGGAGGGGAGAGGAGAGGGTAAAGAAGAGGGCAGAGAACTGGGGAGAGAAGAGAGAGAGAGGAGGGGAGAGGAGAGAGGGTGATTGGTGGGATTTCACCTAATGTGCCCATGTGAGGGTGTTCAGCACATCCTCTGGGTGAAGGGCTCCACTACAACTTGAACTTTACCTTAGAAATGAAAACAATGTAACCATAACATCTGCACCATGCTTCCACCTACCATTATGAGATTATTATCATACAGAACAAATGAAAATGGGTGTTGGAAGTAAACCTTACCATTAAAACACATAAAGTAATGGTAAGTATTAAAGCAAATGCAGATTTCTTGTGAAAGTAATATACTATTTTAAATTCTGGGGATGCATTACAGTTTCATGGCTTTTCTATAATCGTAATCGTAAAATGCATCACACTGGATGATCTCTATGTCTACCAATTTCTTTAAAAGAAAATGGAAAGTTCAATTACTAGAAAAAAGGAACACGACCATATCAAGTTCTAAATGAACTGACTTTTATGAGAATTATTATTAGTAGTTTTTCTCATTACATTTTGGTGCCACTTTACACATGTGCTTCCTTGGGGGGAGGGGAGAATACACAAAATAAGAGATGAAACATTATATGTTAAATATGTATCTTCAGTTTGATCTGACCTATATCTAGCAGAAAAGATGTCAACCAGAAACAAATTCTATATTTTTAAATTAAATTAATCAGCAAATATTTATGGAGCACCTATTATGTGTCACTAATTCTTTAGGCATTATTAATACCACAGAGAACAAAAGAAAGCCCCCATTCTCATGGAGCTTATTGTCCATGGAGAGAACCAGAAATCAATGAACAATCAAACTACTATATGGCAGGTAGTAATAAGGACAAAAAAGAAAAGACTGGGTAAACGAGATAGAAAATAACACTGGAGAGTAAGAAAATGGGCTGGATAATCAAAGAAGTCATCTTAGATTAGGTGGCATTTGAGTATTGAAAAAAATAATATAAGGCTATCTTGAAGAACTTTCTACATGTACAGAGCAATACGGGCAAGGGCCCAGTGGTTCCCTCTTTCACTGGTAAATCAACTTTCTATGTGTCAGAGCCATATGTGCAAGGGCTTGTCTTGGATGAGCTGCAGAAAGGCCAATGAGTGGGACGGTGCCAGTGAGATGGACACTGGTAGGAGCTGGGGTAGGACTTTGCATTTTACCATGAATAAGATGAGATGATATTAAAAATTTCTGTGTAGAGAATTATCATGACTTGGTAATTGGACCATCATAAAAAGGTCACTCTAGCACTTATGGGAATAGACTCTGGGCTCTTGAAACAAGGTTGGAAACAAGAGTCCAAAAGGGTATTGTGGTGGCCCAGAGGAGAAACAATGGTGATTTCGAAGAGAATGGGAGCAGTGGAAGTTTGTAAAAGTAGTCATCAACATATTTTGAAATTTGAGCCTACAGCATTTCTGATAGATTCATTCAGTTTGTGAAGACTGAGTGGGATTCGTGGTTTTGGACATGAGCATCTGGAAGAATAATGTTTGCTGAGTGTGAAAATTTGGGTAGGAACAGGTTTGGGATAGAATCAAAATTAAAGTGCCTGTTAGATACCAAAACAGAGATGTTGGGTGAACTGTTGTGTATGTGAGTTTGGACTTCAAGACAGAGGCTGAGGTTGGAGATACAAACTTAGGAATTATAAGCAATACAGGAATGGTTTACAGGCTTGGCATCTGATGAGAACTAAAGAATGGGGGAGAGGAAAGACCATGGAATAAGCACTGGGAACTTACTGTTTAGAAGTATCTTTGTCAATAATTAATTCTTCAGAAAAACTGGGTAAGAAAGCAAAATCTGTGAAAAAATAAAGTAGGAAAAAAAATCTAAATCTTATTTCTGAAGCTGGGTGGTGTAACACCAAAAGCCAGGACCTATTTCCTTGCCAAGCTGTAAGGAAGCTCCTGAAATTCCCCACCAGGCTGGTGTCAGACAAAGTAGAGCAGAGACAGACTTTTGTCCCTGCCAGATTATAAGGAAGTCCCACTCCGTTGCGTCAGGAGACCATGGGGAGAGTCTGGTCTCCCACCCATCAGTACCGGCATCTCTCCTTCTCCCCAGGAGAGCAGTGCCAGGGAAACCCAGCAGAGTCGGGACTTTTGCCACCACCCAGTGGTGGTGAGGACACCTTCAATATCTAGGTGTAATTGGAGGTGCCCCCCATGGGGAACTAGAAATCCCACTCCCACCAGAATTAGTGAAGGGTACCTCCCCCGTAAATGTCAGCAGATGCCACGTGGGGAATCCTGAACTTTTATCCACACCTAACAGTCAGAAGGGGGCACACTCCTGTACCTGCAGGGGTGGATTCTGTAGAAAACAGCTAAAACAGATGGTCCAAATAATATAGATAGTTCCCTACACATAATTTCCAAAATGTTCAGGCTTCAACTGAAAACCACTCATCAAACTAAGAGGCAGGAAGATGTGCACCTTAATGGGTACAAGACAATCAATTGTTGTCAACATCAAGATGACAAAAACGTTAGTGAAGGTTTTAGAGCAGCCATTATAAAAATGCTTCAAATAGCAATTATGAACACGCAGGAGGGAAAATGTAAAAAATAGGAAGTCTCAGCAAAGAAATAGAAGGTATTAAAAAAGGTTAGCTAAGAAATATAAGAGGCAATAATCCAGTCAGAAAAGAAGTTCAACTATTTTAAACGCAGAAAGTGTCATAGATAAAATATTGGCTGTGAGTATGTTTAGGGTGCATTTTTCAAGGCGGAGAGGCTTTGGGGTAAGGAAGGAAGTGAGCTATTAGCAAATCACTCTGACTACAGGGAAAGGCAGAAAACAGGGAATGAGCAAGGACCAGCACTCATTAACTTCAGGGTCAACGATGAGAACTTGTAGAAAAGATTAACATGTACAAGGTCTTGCGCGAGGCTACAAATCACAAAGGAGCTTAACATCTAGTTAATGATATAGGACGTACATACACACCCACAGGAAGAAAACAACGTCTACTGGATTATCTTGGTATGAGTAAATGGGGAGCTTGGTATCATCTTAACCCAATGTGTTTAAGTTGACGTCTTAGATGTATCCCATTTGGGGTTTTTATCTTAATAATAATCTATGAAATAATTGTAAACATTCTATGGCATCTGGATACCAGGACCCGACATGCAAATGCAGAATTATTTCATTTGTCTTGTGTTTATCGTTGTGCATTAATCACATAACGACTGCTTTAATGTTGGTGAACTTGGGAGAGAAAAGGATCAACCCAAGTAGACTTAAGAGATACATGATGCATTTGCTATCAGTGAAGGTAAACGACATTGTAGCAAATAGAAGTCATGAATTTTTGAAGTGTTTTGGTTGGAGGAGAGTGTGGAGAGGATTGCATCATCTCAAAGATCACGGTGTTATTTATAGTCCTGCCACTACCCTGTGGTCCGTGAGATGACGCAATTCTCCCAACACGTCTCTGAAGGTTTCCAGTGTACAAAGAACAGCAATTAGTACAATACGCATAGTGAGTGGGAATTTATTTTTATTAATCTTATTAATTTGAGTTGTATTAGTTTCATGGTACTGTTGTTAGTATGAATTACAATCTGATTTTATAGTTATACACAATCTATAACAAGAAGGATTTTCTAAATAGGATTAGGCTAGCACTCATTTATATTATACTATAATAAAACTAATTTGAGTTGATACTGATGATCTATGGTAGTGATTCTCAACCTTCCTAATGCCTCCGAATGCTGTGACCCTTTAATACAGTTCCTCATATTGTGGTGACCCCCAACCATAAAATTATTTTCGTAGTTACTTCATAACCTTAATTTTGCTACTGCTATGAATTGTAATGTAAATATCTGATATACAGGATGTATGTTCATTGTTACAAAGGGGTCACCACCCACAGGCTGAGAACTGATGATATGGCATTTTTTTTCCTTTATAAAAGGGACCTACACATTCTTGACTTGGAAAAATACTGATTTAAGTTGTTTAGCAGATGACTCTCCTAATGTGATCAGAGGTTTAGAGAGTCCATATTAGATGGATTGCAGCTGGGAGAGGGTGGACCAGGCAGGAATATTAGATCATCAGTGCAATCAGAGCTTTGGTGGATGAGAATATGAATTATGTGCAGCACTGGGAAGACAGTGGAAAGAAAGTCAAAGAACTCCCACTGGCTGGCTTTGGGAATTGGCAGAAAGATGGTGCGAACAACAGAAATGAAGGAGTGGTTAGGAGAAACTGACTATGGGGAAAGATTTCTTGTTTGGTTTAAAAACAATCATTTAAAAAAATAGATAAATCAAGAAAGAGGAAACCTTAGTTGTCATCCTTGAAACCCAGGGGAAGGCAAATGAAATTAATATTGTGCATAGAGAATCATACAAAAATGGGAGAAATGAGTTAAATAAGAGCCAGGAATTTCAAAGAAGCACAGTATAGATTAGAGGACAAAAATGACATAAGTGGAAATCCAAACAGTATGTAACAGCCTCAGAGGAAAGTGAATTAATGAACCCTGAAAAATTAGGCTCATAAAATGTGGAGTAAAATAGATGAAAATTATAAATTTGCTTACAGTAAAACCATTCATCACTGTGGAGTCCTAGGTAAGTTTTTAAATCTACAGAATATCAATAATTACCAAACATGGAAAACTTACAATTAATTTGTTTAATCTGTACCTTAGTCCAACAGTTATTTTTGGCCTTGAAATCCCACATATAAAAAATTGTAATTATGTTAGATAACAGAAAAGAAATATATATTATTTCATAGTGAATTGCACTATTTATACTTAGCTAATGCAATTTTGTTAATATTAATTCACTGAGATATTCTCTAAGGAGATGAATGGTGTGGATTTACACATCGTACACCTGAATCGTGTGCAGTATTCACACATATCACTTAAAAACAAGGGCCATAATTTTGAGCAAAAAGGGCACACAAAAAAGGCATGAAATATCATGAATATAATCCATAAAAATTTAGGGATGAACAAATCTAATCAGTGGTGACAAGGTCGGAGTAGTGTTTATCTCTGGAGTGGGGACTGACTCAGTGGAGTGTTGTAAACATTCTCTCTTATGACCTGGGTGGGTAGCTACACAATGTGCATAAACGTTCATTGAAAAGTACACGCGAGTCTGCTCTATGTGTTCCACTGTGTACATATTTTACTTCATTAGAAAATGGAAAAGAAAAAACAAGGACAAACCCGGGCTGTATATCAGTGTAGCCAATAGAGACTGCAGGGGTATGAAGTTCACCCGTGTGTGAGGAGAAATACCAGCATTTGAGGTGTGATGGGAGGTTACTAAGTCTTGGCAATTCTGCTACACTGTACACTGTCCAAATGTAAATAATCAAAGGGCAGTGAAAGGAGCTAATTTTACACCCATGCAAGAAGGGATATTTTCTTAGGTTTATTCTGTGAACAGAAAAACAGTGTCTTATCCCTTCCCTCTCCTACATAGCCAATTCCCAGCCTCATGCCAAGGAGTTCTTGACCAGATGTACAATTGCACAATACCCACAATAGACACGCTCCAGATTAGAGTGGGGTGGGGTAATTACACACTTTTGAGAGAGTGCCGGACTCATCTTCCACAGAGCAGGGGACAGAGCAACTACAGGCAATGTAGTAGTTCTAAGATAAGGGAATTAAGAAATGGAGCCCAAGTGATGCTTAAAGCTGCACAGTCATATTCCCATCAATGCCCTAATGAATGTATAAGGAAATTAAACTACTCAATTGAATTAATTGCAGAAGGCAACCTTCTGGCAAAAAGCAAATAAATTGATCCATCCTATTCATGTTCTCTCTCTCTGTTTTTACTTAAGATGGAAATTTTGATTAAAAAAGATATCCATTTCTAGTATTCCCACCTGGATGGATAAAAGAAAGTCTGACTAATATATCTTATTCAGGGTATGATAACAGCTAATTGCTTGGGATAATGAGTTCCTACTTGTATCTTTTTTATAATAACATGACTTTGATATGCTGTAGTTCAGTTAATCTCTGAAATGCTGTTGACTTATTAAGTCTTTCCCAACAGACAATAAAAAACTAAACTCATGAAGAATATTACTGACAGCTACTACATCATATCTAAAGTCCATCCTTAAAACCATTACTTATATTTGGCTTTACTTTGGAAAAAGTTGGTTCAGGTAAATGAGAACTCACTGTGCCCTTTAAATCTTGTTCAGTACTTGCAGTTCATGAAAGAGCTACATGCAGTGGTGGTGTGAGTGGATGGGTCGAGGCAATGATGGAGTGTTAGGATTCATAATTTGGGTTCTTAAGGTTAGCCCAAAAGAGAAAAAAGCAGAGGCATGTAAGGAACTAGACTATTATTGCAGGAAGGTTAATAAAGGGAGAGAAATTGAAAGTACTTTAGATATCCTCTATATAATGGATGGAAAATTATGACCTGTAGGCCAAATCCAACCTGCCAACAATTCATATGGCCCAAAAGCTAAGAAGAATTTTTGCAGAAGAATAGGCACAATACATTGAATGATAGGGAACATAAACTTTGAGTTCCAACTCAGCAAAATAGCATCCCCCAAAAGAGTTTCTATTCTCATTTGTAGACCTGTATTGTTTTTTTAAAAAGTTCCTTATTACTATATTTAAATTATGTCAATAAAATTTGTTTCTCTCTCTTTCTCTGTAATTACCTATATGATAGCCTTAATGTTACTTCTTGACCCATAGAGCCTAAAATATTACTATGTAGTAACAGAAAGAAAAGTTTTCTGAACTATTGCAGTGATTGCTGTGGTTCTCAAACTTTATCATGGAACAGAATCACCTGGAAGGCTTAGAAAATCACAGTTCCATTGTCAGAATGTCTGGTATGATCCTGAGAACTAATTTCTCTCTCTACTTCTCTCCCCCCTCCTCTTTTTCCCTCCCTCCCTCTCTCTCTGTGTCTCATTTCTTACACACAGAATCTCACTCTGTTGCCCAGGCAGGGGTGCAGTGACCCAGTCAATCATAGCTTACTGAAGCCTTTTAAACTCCTGCGCTGAAGTGATTCTCCCACCTCAGCCTCCTGAGTATCTGTAACAGCAAGTGTATGCCACCACACCTGGCTAAATATTTTTTAATTTTTCCAGGGGTAGATGTGGGTCTCACTATGTTGCCCCGGGAGCGTACGTTAAGAACCACAGGTCTAGTTCAATCTTTGCACTGGTGGAAACTGAGTTCTAATACATGATGTCATTTACCCAATGTCACATCTATAAAGTATCAACATTGTATTTCAAATATGGATTTTGGTTTTAGATTTAGAATTCTTTTCAATAGAGTAAAACTTTTATTGACCTAATGAATTCCAAACAAACTTGAAATAAATTAAGAAAAAATTTCATGCTGAAATCCATTTGTCTGTAGAGTGATGTCTTGAGGGTGCAGACCTTATCATTTTGCAGGCCTAATGACTTTTGAAAGCTGTTTTCAGGATACATTAAGCAGACATGGATCTGTTCTTAAACTCATCAGCCTGCATGCAACATGTGTCTGGCCCAGAATCAATAAGAACACCATGGGGAAAGTACCTATGAAGTGAGTTCTGCATGGAAGTTTGTTTATCTAACCAGCTATTCCACAATGGTCAACCAAGTCACCAACTTGCCCATCAAGTCTCATTCTGATAGTCCTTTATATCCACCAAATAAACCCTCAGAAGAAATCTGAGATTTAAAAACAAACCAAACAAATAATAAAAAAAAAGGACGTCTAAAAAATCTAGGTTAGAAGCTTGATAATTTTACCAAGATCACAGAGCTATTATTGCAATCAAATTCCACAAAGTGTCGTGGCTTCAGTCTAGATAAGCTAAATTCAAATTTCCTATTCTTTTGCTTAGAAATGGAAAAATGAAATTACTTCACCTATTGTAATGATATAAGCTTAAGACTTACATCCTTTCCCTCTAAAATTAAGCCATTTGTGGAGACCAAAATTGGCAGGCTAGAAGCCCTAGCATTTGTCTCCAGGAAAAACAATGAAAGGAAAACTGCCTTTTGAAGTAAATAACCAAAGAAGAGCCCTGGAGCAAATCACAGGCATAGCCAAATACCCTCTAGAGGACAGATACTCAGGACAACCACACTGAGAACAGAAGGAAACACTTCACCTCCACCACCCTATCCCCTAGTCGGGACCAGATCAGAATCAGGAGTGACCTCTCCCTGTAAGGAGAAGGCAAGCAAGTGGACCCCAGCAGCCTCATCACCTCATTGGATACCAACAGTCCTCACCACTGGGGACTTCTGTAGTCTTGATAGGTGCTAGTCCAGCTGAGGGAGCTTCCTGATGTCCACTCAGCAGTGTTCTCCCCAAGGAAGAGCTGACTCTGTGCCCAACTCCCTGTGACCTCTGCAGCTACTGAGCTGTACCATCTTGAATCTGGAACCAGTGCAGGAAGTGTACTGCTTCAAGTGCAAGGTGCCATGTACCCTTTCCCTCCTTGATGCTTTGCCATCACTAAGCCACCCCATCTTGTGGCCTGCCATCCGTGAGCCAAGCTACTCCTATATCTTACCCCAGGGGGCTGTTACCGAGCTGGTCCATCAACTCTTCCCAGTCATGGCTGCTCCTTGCAGTGGGGACTTGGTCTTTTGACTGAGCTGAGGAGTCAAACGTCCCAAGGCTGAACTGATGTGCCCTGTGTCTCAGGGAAACAGATCAGGGGCTGAGCTGAGACATTACACCCTACAGGCAAAACAACTCTAGTACCCTGCTTCCTTGGAACTTGGCCTTCTGAGGGTCCAAGCTGTTGAGACACCCTTCCCCAGTGAGAGGAGTCCTCAACATGGTGCTTTTTATCTCCAGGACCCATGCCACCACTCTGCTCCACTACTGCCAGGTCCTTGTTGCCACTGTGGTTGGCTTCACAGAGTCTGGGACAGTGCCACCAACATGCAGTGCCTTGTCATGTGGGTCCGGAGTTGTCACCGTGCTCTGTTAGCTCTTGCTCCCAAATTGCAGCTATCTCCAATCCTGGGCATAAGCCTTCAAAAGACAAGCCTGTGTGTGCCCCACTCCAGGGTCAGGGGCTTTGGTAAAACCCAGCCTTTTGGGTCTAAGCTGCTGAAGGGTACTTCAGAGCCACAGACCTTGACTTTTTGGACAATCTATCTTGAATCCTGCTTTGGACAGTGAACCTGCACCCAAAGACCCAGGTGCCATAATAGATTCATGAGGCCCTAAGTCCAGGTCCAGCAGCTCTGAGTATTTGTGTAGCTGGAGGTAGATTATGTCAGACTTGACATACAGATAGAACCTGACAGCTAGACTCTATGTTGTGGAGGAAATAAGCACAGGAGAATCCAGAAGCCTCTGCCCCTGGGGCCCCTAACAGCTTGAGCTGCCGCTGCCACAGGCCCCTCTAGTGTAGGCTACTGACCCAGAACGGTCATGGGGACACTGGCTGCAGGCAAAGTCACTGCATGACTATAACACCACCTATGTCTACTTGAACCCAGGCAATGCCCTTCCCAATGAGAGCACTAAGGCACATACACAGACAAAAGTCTTTGGCTATGAAAGCCAGACTGTAGAGTTTGGAAGGGATTATTATTCCAGTGAATGCATAGACATAAATTCAGGGACATGAAAAACATGAAAGAGTAGGGACCATAACACCACCAGAGGGACATAATCATTCTCAAATAACTCACTCCCCCACCCCGAAAAAAAAAAAAAAGAAAATTGCAAACACTTGAAAAAACTTGCTTGAAAAGGAATTTGAAACAATAATTTACAGGAAACTCAGTATAGTCAAGAGAATATAGATAGACAATGACCCAAAGAGGTACTCACAGAGACACATCATATTAATAATTAAACTGTCAATAGTCAAAGCCAAGAGAATTTCAAGAGCAACAGAAGTGTCATGCCATATACAATGGCATGTCCATTAGATGTTGCTTAAATCTGTTTATAGAAATGGAAAAAGAAAGTCTTTCTCAGACATGCAAAAATTCCGCCTCTTGTGCTAAAGTCCCTGGTGACAGTGCCACTGCCAGATCTCTGCATATCCAGTCTTTCATTGTCTATAAAACTTTTCCTTCAGTGGAAAAGATCCCGGTCTTCTCTGACATCAGCTGATCTGACAGATCCAGCTTCTAGAATATACAGTCTCTGAAACTTTTAAACAGTCATTTGGCTGGCAAAAGAGTGATGGCAGGATTAAGAATAAACATGGTCTTGAACAGCAAATTATAAGTAGCTATTAAGGCCAAAAGGTCGTCCTCTCATGATATTGTTCAGTGACTGAGAAGGGTGCCACTGGCCTGGGATGTCTCCAGGTATCTATACAAAGACTCCAAGCTCATTCCTTATTTTTGTATTATTTATGAGTTAGACAAGCCCCAAGCAGGGACAGTTAGTTATAAGCTGTTCCCATAAGGGCATTGTACCAGGGCTTTGCCATCGTCCAAAGTCTGGGGTCCAGACACCATTCCTAGGAACCCCAGACTAGTCCAATTGCAGGTTTGAGAGTCCTCTGCTAAGCTCCCATCAAACAGGGCAGCTGAGAACTTCAAAAACTCTTAACAGTCCAGCAACACTGCAAAGTTATCCATCCCAGTCTCACGAACCTGCCACTTAAATGGACCTGAGTATTTAAGTTTGTAGCTTGCTTGCTGTACATGTGCCTGGCTCTGCCTAGGTTACATAGCCCCAGATGAGGTTAGTGCCACAGTCTATACAGCAACCTAGGGATGGCCTCCTCCCCCGAACTGCCCGTCCATGGACCTGACCCCAATCTTTTCCCTATTTTCAGTCTTTCTCAGGGCTGCTGTGGGGATATTCGTAGCCAGGGGGCTCTGGCCCCATCCTTAACCATCTAAGTCCTGGACTTAAAAAAAAAAAAAAGTTTTCTCTCCTGGGAGTTTTTTGCTATTGGGAGACTTTTACAACTTTTTGGGCAATACTCTTTCTAATGGTTCTTCTTTCTTACAAAAAAGCATACTAATTATACATAAATTATCCTCCTCTGAATTCAGGTACTCTCTAGCCAAAATGTGCTTCCCACAGCAAAACTCCATTCCAGACTCCAGTCCTAACCTCAGGACATTCCCTGCTCAGGGAGAAGCACAAGCCTTTTGTTTATCCTGAGCTGCAGAGTAAGAAAACATTTTGGAGCAGAATGTACACAAACATGAGGCTGGTGAATAGCCAAAACCACGTATATTAACAGGCAAGATGTTTTAAACAAATACGTACAGTCTACATACTTCATAAAAATCACAAACATTTAAAAAGACTCTGATAACAGACAACTTTAAATTGTAGAGAATATGTCAATTTTCAGGACGTCTCTACTGTATCTTAATAAATACCCTTTCCTGTTCTAGGCAAATAGCAAAGGCAGACATTTTCCAGGGTCTATCATTGTTAAGAGGAATTCTGTGAAGCAAAATACACAGATGCCACGGGCCCAGTTCCACACAGGCAAGGCTCAGGCATGGCTTCCCAGCTCAGCTGCTGGGCGCTGGGCCTGCCTGCCCATCACGAGTGCACCTGGGAGTGGGAGAGCTGAGCAGGTGTTCCCTTTCCGCCTCTAATCCCCCCCTGCCACTCCGCTGCTCTCGGCACTGTGGTATTCAATTCACATGAATAAAAGAAGGGCATTTGGGTTGGTTTAATTCATTTGTGAGTCTCCCTTGTTTATAAGCCCGTTTGGAAGCACATAGATACAAACATATAATACATAAACATACACAAAACATACCTAAACATAGTGCCCTCAAACACACTCCCATGAAATTTCAATAGGTTTTACTTTAGAACTCTAGCCACGAGATACTCTATACAAGTTCAAGTCACACTTCCAGGTTTCACTAACAGCCACTGCTCCCCACCCTCCAGCACATATATATTAACTTACAGTACAGCCACTCTGCTTAGACATAGGTTGCAGCTATAAGTTGACTATTCAGACAAAATTCTTGCCAAGGGACTTTTAGATGGAACTTTTCTATGCAGTGACAGAACCTTCAAATCTAGAGAAACAATCCAGAGAAGTCTCAATGTAAAACACCAGGGCCAATCAAACAAACGGGAATCCAAAAAGGACAAAATGCCACCCCTCATATGGCACCTCAGCTGGAACATCTCAAATGGTGGTCTAGTCACCAACACCACCCCAGCTGCCACAAAGGGTCCTAGTCCTCCTGTTCCCTGGGAACCACAAGTGAGCTCCTTATTAAAACCAGGTTCCCCAGTTCCGTCCAACCCCATGACTCTCACCCCCTAAAGGCACCTCAGAACAAACAAAACCATCAAGGAGCTCTGGCAACCCCCCACAGGGGTGGAATCATGGTCTCACCATGCACAGGAAACTTACCCACACAAAAGCCTGATGTCTGCACCGTTTCCAAATCTGTTTCCTTCTCCTCAACTCAGTTCAGGTTGTGGGGAGCCATGTCTACTTAGGAGACACACAGACAAGAGTCCTCCTGAGTTAAAACAGGCTCTGGCAGCTGCTGGGACCGTCCCATTCTCTCTTCCCCCGAATAGAAGCCGCTCCTTCTCCTGTAGACTCCACACTCGAGCTGGGCTGCTCCCTGCTTCTCCAGCCGCTGCCTTCCATCAGGAAGCCAGTGAGCCCACCCAGGGAACACCCAAATCTGTTACCCAAAGTTTGGTGCTTCTTGAGGCCACATCAGAGAAAATGCAAACAAGTGGATTTTGAGAAGGGGGAAAGAGGAATTTATTACTTTGCCAACAGAGGAGGATAAATGGCAGACTGTCTTGAAATACTGATTTTTCTTCACCAATACTTCTCTCACTCTTCCAGACGACAGAGTTGGAGGGAACATGTTCTCACTCATTTCTCACAGTCGGCACCACCTTCATGCCAGACAAAGACACCACAAGAAAGAAAACTACATTCCATACATCTCTGAGGAACGCTGATCCAAAAATTCTCCATAAAATACTAGCAAATCAAACTCAAGAGCCCATCAAAAAGATTATACATCACAAACAGGTGGGATTTTCCCTGCCACACAAGGTTTTCTTTTTTCTTTCTTCTATTCTCCTCTTAGCCCTTGTATCTGGAACACAAGGCTTTTACATGTGCAAATCAATCAATGTGATACTGTTTAAAGCAGCACTGATGGTTCAGGGAGGTGATCACGGAAACAATTCATGAAACAACAAAGTAAGGTTCAAACAACAAAAAGAGAATAATTTATTCACAACTTGCAGCAAGCCAGCCTTGCACAACTTGCTGGAGGCCTTCAGGATTATGCAGCTTTTAATTTTTATACCTGGATTTTGGGAAAGTGTTAACTGACTTCTGGAAAATCCCATTTGCCTCATCTATCCTAGGGTCTTGGTCAAGCCGATCCCAAACTATTCTTAACTAAATTCTCCTTTGGAAAGGCCCTAAGATAAGTAATAAGACATTGATCAATCATGGGATGTTGACTAACTTCTCCTTTGGAAAGTTTCTGTTCCTATTGGTTAATCCCTCTGTGGCAGCCTCAGGAGTTGAATGGTCTCTGAATTTCAAAACTCAACTACAATCTTAGGTAATTCTGCTTTTGTAATAGCCCAGAATAGTCTATCTCCCCCACCCCGCTCATGTCTAATCTAACTGCCTAACAACATTAACAGATTGAAAAACAAAACTCCATCATCACATCAATTGCTGCAGAAAAGGTATTCAACAAAATTCAACAGCCTTTCTTGATGAAAATACTTATCGGTTTACCTATGGAAGGAAAGTCCTTCTCCGACACAGTAAAAACCATTTTTGAGAAAACTACAGACAATGTCAAAATCAGTGGGGAGACACTGGGAGCATTTCCTCCGTGCTCTGTAGAGCTTTGCTTCTAACTGCGCCATTATACAATGGAGAAGGACCAAGATTCAGCTGTTGCCTGAAAGGTACTTCAAGTATAAACACAGCTTCTGCTAATGAACTCATTACTCTCCGCCTTTCTCTGAGGAATTCTCCCTGCATTTCTTCATCTTGTATTAGAGCTGCTCTAATGCCTTGCTTCTCCTCTTTCAATTAATGGTCATCTTTAATTCTAGATTCCAGAACTGGAGAAATTTAGAACAAAATAAGATTTTGTGAGATTGGAAGGAAAAGATCTTTCTTCTCCATTTTATTAAAAAAAATATGAGGTTCTGGATGACCAGGGATTTTCTCCAAACCCGTTCTTGTTCCTATGTGAGCACCTTTTCAAATGTCCCCCCGCCCCCAGATCTCCACAGTCATGAAGCAGTTTGCTTTCTCTATATCTGTCTTTGAAAAGCGTTAGCTCACAGTTGGAGGAAAGTGCCCATGTCTTAGGTTGCACTTTTAATAAAGGACGAATAGTGTTATGGTTTAGTAAAAGGGTTTGTGTGTATCAATTTTTCATGAACAGTACATTTTGTGCCTTATTATATCTTAGAGTAACTGGTTCCTACTACAAGCATGCCTATTTTAAGCCACTGGTGAAAATAAAAGCCCAAGAACAATGTAAGTGATAAGCATTTTCCTCATTCCTTTTTATTTCTATAGAAATGCTTTTAGCACGGGAGTGTTATGGACACAGCACTGTTGAAGGTCAGACAACATACACATTGTACTTGACTATAAACAGGATAGATGATGGGTTAGCTAATAGCTCAGCCCTCTGGGAGGGAAGATACAATGGCAGGGCGCTCCATCCAGACGGATAGCCTTTGCATGGTTTGAAGTTTGCACTTCCTTCAGAATGAACGGAATTTTAAAAGTAGCCCTGTTTGGGATGACAGGGCAAATTCTAAACCCGAGTTATATGGAAGTGTAGAGAAACAGGTGAATGCTGGGAACAGAACATGGAATTAGTGGTTGAGACCTAAGGAAGTACAGACAGCAGAGAATTAGTAAAGATAATTTCCTCGTGTGCACATAGAAGTAGACAGCTAGACCTGATCTATTTCCTTTTCTCTTTTTTCTCTGTGTTGCGCCTGCCCTCTCCTTTTCTCCTGGCTGGGCCCTCCTTTTCATTTCCTTTATTTTCCTTTTCCTTTTCAGTCATTACCGTTTCTTTTAGTAATAGTGTTTTAATGAGATTTAACCCCCCGTAAAGGAAAACTGAACGTAATAGAGTTACTGATATATAATCAAGCTTTACATCAATTACTGAGAAAGACAAGATGAGAAATTGCATTGGTCTGTAGAAAAACATGACATGTTGAAGACCTAATCGGTTTTCTCAAGGTCTACAAAACAATTCAGAGAAAACTTGTTTTTTCCCCATAGAGTCTTGGGAATGAGCATTAATATGACTCTTCCCTTTATTATTTCTCACAACATTGTGAAGAAAAAAACCTGGCTGGGTGCCTATTGCTCACTGGTTACTGCACAGGCCGCATACACTGGGGTTGGCAGGTTGGAACCTGGCTGGGCCTGCTAAACAACAATGACAACTACAACAAAAAAAGAGCCAGGCATTGTGGTGGGCACCTGTAGTCCCAGCTACTCGGGAGGCTGAGGCAAGAGGATCACTTCAGCCCAAGAGTTGGAGGTTACTGTGAGCTGTAACATCACAGCACTCTACTGAGGGCAACATAGTGAGACTGTCTCAAAAACGAAATAAAAAGAAAAAAAAAAGAAAAAAAATCTTAAAAATATCTACATATTAATTAAAAATATCATTATGGAGATATTCCTTCATGTGGTCGATTAAGACCATTAAGATTATTCTTATTCAGCTTACCTTTTCTGTCTGTGGGTAGGACTGGAAAAATATTCATTCCAACTTCAATACTAGAGGTAATTATGAAGCTGCATAGCTCACTGAGCAAGGCTGTGGCCGGGAGAAAAACAATCTGGCTTAGATACTTTGCTATCAAGCTCCCATTGATTTTAATGTGCAAGAATCTGGCCCTCTAATTTTTGTTCCAAGTCCCTCTTTTGTTCATTTCGTGACCATGAGGAAGGTGAATTGAATTCTTTGAGTATGTTTCCTCCCTTTTTAATTTTTACAAATTAGTGTGTCTATAAATGGCAGATGTCATTCAGCATAATTACAGATTGTTGTCTCTCTACCCGTGTACCTTCTGCAGTTCATTGAACTAAAATTATAGCAACTCTGTCAATAGAAAGATGTTTTGGAAAATCATGTACATCAGTCCACAGAAGCCTTGTAACATGAATGTGTATCACTTTATATTGCAAATGCATTAAAAAGGTTTGTCAGAATTAACCAAGTCCTTTATATCTGGAATGTTGTTCTAAATAGTCAAGTTTAAAAGGTGCCTTCATTTAATCTCCTTAAAAATCAAATAGGATACTATCTGGATAACTAGTGATTTTATAGATATTGAGAAATATAAAACAGCAAGCACTGTTTTCTTTCTGGATGATATATTTTTCCAAAGATCATAAATAATGGGCGGCACCTATGGCTCAAAAGGGTAGGGCGCTGGCCCCATATGCCGGAGGTGATGGGTTCAAACCCAGCCCCAGCCAAAAAAAAAAAAAAAAGATCATTAATAATAAGTGTCTTGTATATAATTCCATTTAAGTAGCTATTACATTTCAATATGTTTTATCAAACCTAGGAAGGATGTAAAACAATAATATTCAAAATATACTCAAAGAATGGTGTGATGGTTTATTAATGAATTTCTAAAGTAGGCTTTTTAAGGTAATAAGCAGACTTATTCATTTAGTTTATATTTATTCAGTGTAAAACAGCCATGTTGTTGGTTTTGGATTCTTGCTGACCCTGAAATTCTCTTAAAATATAAGAGCTGTCCCAGGGCATGTCAGGGTATTCTTCCCTGGCTAAGAACTCCAAAATGTACCTGTAATTATGTCCATAATCAAAGATTCAAGGGGCTTAAAACAGTTGGCTTGTTTATTCTTCAGAGGTAAATACAGATATGAAGTTTTTAAAGTAACAGCAAAACCTTTTACTTTTCTGATTAAAGTAAAATCCACAATTTCTTTAGAACTGAAGAGATGAAATCAATCGTCTCATAGCCCTTCCTTCCTTCCTTCCTTCCTTCCTTCCTTCCTTCCTTCCTTCCTTCCTTCCTTCTTTCCTCCTTCTTCTCTCCCTCTCTCCCTTCCTCCCTTCCTTTCCTTCCTTCCCTCTGACAGAGTCTCACTCTGTTACCCTGAGTAGAGTGCTATGGCATCATCACCACTCACAGCAGCCTCTCTGTCTCTTGGGCTCTTGCTTCAGCCTCCCAAGTAGTTGGGAGTATGGGCATTTGTAAGCACATCCAGCTATTTTTTCTATTTTTAGTAGAAATGGGTCTCATTCTTACTCAGGCTCATCTCAAACTCATGAGCTCAAGCAATCCACCACCTTGGCCTCCAGAGCGCTAAGATTACTGATTGTAGGTGCGAGCCATCGTGCCCGACCTATTCATCTCTTTCATTTGCCCATTCACTAAAGTATACAGCAAATATTTAGAGGCCTACTCGAGAGAAACAATACACTAGGTGGTTAAAAAAATATCACATTGCAAGTGTCATGGTGTGGAAAAAATTTTTCTGTCAAAAATTACAGATGGTAACATTCTTTTAAAATATTAATAAAAATGTACTCTAAAACCAGCTCTTTATGTTTTAAATAAAATATAAACATTTGCAAGTATTTTCCTCAGCATTCAGAAAATTATTTAGAATAAAATGACAGATGTCAGTTTTTTATCTCTTTAGTTAAAAATAATCTTTGTCTTATAAAACCAGCTTTAAGTACTGAGTTCATAGTCTATGATTGAAACTCAAGGAAAAGTGGGAAAGTCTCATTTTCCACTTACCACCATTAGGCCTGATTCTTTGGGTCTTATCAGGTAGTTCAGGAAAGCTTATCACATTAAATCTGCTTTCAACAAGATCTCTTTATTACATATTCATACAATACACTATAGATTCATAGACTAGCTCAGGTGTTCATTGTTCTGGTTATTCACAGAAAATTGAAGTTATAGGTGCATATATACTGTACATATTTTTTTAATTGTGAAAAATAATTTGCAGTCAAAGTGATTATACATGTTATATATTATATCCTTGGTGTATTTTTTGCTTGAGCTACAAGATTCTAAATAAAAAGGACTTATAACAGAAATGCTTACAATCTCTTTATTATGGCACTGTGAACAGCAATATAATAATATATTGTAGCAGTAAATGTCCAATCAATAACAGCTCATTAAAGTCAGAAGCATCAATTTAATCAGGGAGAATCTACATGTTTTCAATGGTCAGTGGAAAGTCTTGTCCATCAATGTCTAATTCAATTCTTAGGTTGCTTCTGATAAGTTACAATGGGTTTCATTAAAAGACTTGTGTGTGAGCTAATGTGGAGGCCATTTGTCATTTTAATATATGGTCGATACAATCCATAACCAGTGTTCACACTCATTTACTAGAGGGGAATGAAGGAGATCAATGCATATCCCCAGCGACTTGCTTATGATTTTTCAGTTTTTGCTCACACTATCACTTTAAAACATAAAGTCACTTCTCTTTTTCCAACATAAAGCTAAATATAACCACTGATTGGCTACATTGAACTGTTATTCATATTCAGTTTGGTTTCTCCTTTTAAAAATTTATTTCCATTCTCTCTTTTTCAAAGGAGCAATATAAGAAAGTACCTCTGGGCTTAAACAAATGCAATGCTTTCAGTTTTAAAAACTATTTCCTCATCTATAAAATGGGTATAATATAACTTACCTTATTTAGATATAGCACAAATGATTGCTAGTCTAATTTACCAAATACTAAAACTGGGTGTGTCTGTGAGGAATATTCATAGGTGGTTTTGCACCACATAGTTACAATTAGGTCAACAGTGGGCCACATATGAAATGGTGGTTTCATAAGATGATATGATACATTTTAAAATAAAGATATATTTTTATGGCACCATGTTTTCTATGCTTAGACATGTTTAAATACACAACTACCATTGTGTTACATTTGCCTACAGTATTTAGTATAGCAATATACTGTACAGGTTGCAGCCTCGAGGCTGTAGACCATACCACATGCCCAGGTGTGTAGAAGGCTACACCATCTGAGATTGTGTAAGTACACACTATGATAATCTCACAATGACAGCATTGCCTAATGACACATTTCTCAGAAAGTAATCTAATCCTTAAGCAAAGCATGGCAGTGTGTGTTAATGGCTTCTATTTGTGAGTGTTTGAGATATCATTATCATATCAATAGAGAGATCAATGCCTTTGTTTACACAGACTATTATCCTCATCAGGATATCTAGAGTTATCCTTAAACTCTGCCTTGAGGCCACTCCATAGTGTGTTATTAAACAACATTGTGGTAAACTCTGATGAAGTTCAAAATGCACCTTGCACTTTTTGATAGACAAATAGGGTATTAACGTTATCTCTTGCAAACAGAAGGCAGATGGAGAAACCTGCATTGATTCCTTTGCCTTCAGAAGTACCTACAGAAGGATTCCTGAGAAGATGGTACCAGGCTCCTGAGTGCGATAATTACAGGGAATAAAATGCAAACTATCAATGAAACAAATATAGGCGATTCTAAAGAAAATACTGCTCATTCTCTACGTTTATAAAAACCTTTTCTTCTACTTTCATTATTTAAAAAGTTTTATTTAAAACTGTAGTGAGCAAGATATTTATATTAAACTTAGTTGGTCTTGTAGAAAGACTGAAGCCAGAAACTATTAAGTAATTGAAATTTTAAATGAAAATTGATGCATCCCTGTGGAGTATCTCTTATAAAGTTACTGTACTAATTGGGCTCATTATTTTAGTATTATAGAGTGGGGTATATATACTGCATACTCCATTTTGAAGAAAGGATTAGATGACAGGACTGGGACTAATCATTTGGTTTTTTGTTGGGCTAATGATAGATAAAAGTCAATATTCTAGAATGTAAAATTCACAAAATCCACTTCAAATAGATCTAATGGATTAAATAAAGTGGGTTTTTCTAAAGGTTGAATTGTGTTCCTGAATACATTCTCCTTTTAGAAACTTTCCATATGTAAATTAGGAGCTCAAGCTTATTTAAAAATTCAATAAAAAAGAAATAAATCAATCATATTCTCAAAGAATATAAGGAAGAATTTATAGTGCAAGATACATAAAAAGTAGATTTTTTCATCTAATTTGGCACAAATCTAGGTACATATGTAACTTACATGAGTTCTAAAAATTGAACCATTAGTTTTTACTTGTTGAAATTATCAGCCTGGAATGTTTTAGAAATGCCTACCACTGTTGAGGAATATCAAGAGTTAAGAACTGTATACTCATGATCAATGAAGTGAGTAACAGCGGTAAGCAAGACTAGCCAAGAACTTAGAAATAAATGCTAGTTTACCTTCATGACCAGAGGATTCAGCTTGTTCAGAAAGGCTATGCCATCTGGAGTGGCAAGCTGGCTGAAGGGAAGGTTTCAGGACCCTGCCAAATCTCTATAAACCATAGGAGTCCAAATTATGAGGAAAAGAAACACACAATTATTTCAGACCTGAGCTTTACCAAGAGACCTTCTGCACCAGTGATTCCAGAGAACTAAAATTCAAAAAAATGGTTCTGATGTGACTTAACATTTTCAAATGTGCCAGGTGTGCTGTAGAAATGTGCCCAATGTCAGTGATGCTAAGACGTGAGGGGTTTGTGGTTCTTTCCTGGCATCTGAAAGCATGAATCATCATTCAGGAGACTTCTCAAAAGTTCAAAAAAAAGTAAAAAGGTCCAGATTGTATTTATCCTGGGCTAAGGGGGTTCTGGTTTGCTTGGCACAGATTTCCCATAGAAATCACATCATTCTAATGTACTGGTTAATATTGTAAACTGAAATTTACAATGAATCCCAAGTGGTTCATTGGGATTCAAATACATTCATCTGTTTTATTAAATAAAGCATTCTGAATATTTCAGCGTATTATCATCCAGTAATATTTTTAGCAGTTTACAATTGTGAATTTTTACACTACACATCATAGGATACAATAAAGTTTAGACAGGGCAAAGCTCAGCTCCTTGGCTAACTTTCAGTGCAAAGTGAAGAAGTGGTAAACATAAATATAAAATCATAAATACATGTGAAGACATGCTGGGGGATGGGTCAGTCTATGTATGTGTGTATGTATGTATGTATCTATCTATCTATCCAGCCAGCCATTATCTGTCTATATCTGTAGATCCATATAAAATGTCACTGTCATTTTTACCTAACTCAGAAGTTTGCTATGGTGAGAATCAGGTTTCTTTTCCTCCCTAGATATACCACACTGCCATCACCCACTGTTGTAGTTTTACTGTCATCTTTTTTAAACCTCGTGTCATGCTTTTAATTTATTCCCTCAATATCTTCATGACTTTCATTTTTCTGCTTATCTCATGAATCCCAATTTTGCCTGCTATCCAATAGCCAAGCAAAGTTTATTCTTAGGCATTTCTGTGAGCTCCTAGAATATTTATATCCGTAGGGTTCTAACTCTATCTTCCATTTGTTGGTTTCTCTCTTTCTATACTCTTCCTGAGTCAGTCTCATCTCCTCCTAAGCCTGACATTTCTAGTTCTATCACAGTAATTCCACAAGCCTCAGCCCTAATCTCTTGCTTGAGTTCCAAAGCCCTTTGATGCCTGTTGGGCGAGCACCACCTCTTGGACGGTTACATACATCTTAGACTCCACAAATCCAAAAGTAACTTCATGACTTTTCTCTCAGATGTACTTTTGCTCTCACTTTCTCTATCCGGCAGATGTCAGCTTATCACCTGGGTTTTCAAACTAGATGACTAAGTCTTAGCATTCTTCTCCTTCGTTTTCATATCTAAACCACGACCAAACCCAGTGAACCTACTTCTATCTGACTGCGAGTAATCTAGAGGAAATGAGTACTCCTCTAATTGCTGGCAGTCATGACCCTAATCTCTTTGCTACCTTTCTGGACATTGCAATTTCCTTCTCAATTCTTCTTTTGGTCTTCTCTGCCACTCACCCCGCAGCCACCACCACACCTTTACCATTACACTGATGCTGGGGATATGTCTAAAGGGCTAATTAGATCATATTTCCCCTCTGTTTAAAAGCCTCTCCTCATAGGTCAGCACTCTCAACTCAACAGTGTAGGCACAAATTTGCATTATAGGGATCCTGATCTCTGATCTGGTTTCCTTTCTTGCCAAAGTAACTCACACTATATTTGCACAATATGCTAGAAATTCTCCTACATGTCACGCTATGTTTGTCTGAGTTTTTGTCTACAATGCTCTGACTTTCTGTTTATGCCCTTTTCCATCCTGGGGGGGGGGTGGAGGAGAGGGCATATATTCTTCTATTAATGGCAATTTATGTAACACTGCCCTTCTGAATTTCCACACCGACCTCTAGAAGCAGAGCCAACCCTGGCTCATTGGTGTCCCCAGTGGAACACATGTGTGGTTCCAGCATCATAAGCAAGATGTGTCATTATACTTTCTTGCTTACATGTCTAATTTCTAAATAGAATCAGCTTAAGGCAGAGAAATCAATTTAGCAAATTTTAATTCAAGTAAATTGGCAAAAAAGAGATCAGAATGAATATTGACTAATGTGAATTTATAATTAGTGGATCATCCCATATAACAAATAAGAAGAGCAGGTCAGCCCATGGTACCCTAGGAAAGACACTACTGTGATATAATTAAACTCTTTCCCTGGTAAAGATTATTTTTCTACTTATTTCTATAACCCAAATTTCTCCTAATCCTTCATTCACAGATTCTCTTGACTCATTTTCTCTATGCCTTTTTACACTTTTATTAAAATGTAAAGCATTGAAAAATCACATGTACAGTCATTCAAAAGCCAGTTTATTAGAATGTTTTCTTTCCCCACTCTACTTAACCTATCCTAAAAAAAATAATGAGAATAATCAAGCAGAGCGTTAGTCATCATTTTTCTTTTTCTTTTTTTGCAGGTGTATCCTAACTCTATACCTGTAGCATTGGCCTTTACCTTTAATTCCAAACACATTTTCCACAGTGGTTTCTTAAACAGGTCCACCTAGATCTTAGATGACAAAAGCACCCCCAGCTCATGCGTCTATACCCCAAATCATACTTTACCACAAAGTTCCTATTTCCCTTTTTCTGGTAATGACTCTTACATTTTTTAATTCTCCCAGTTTAAAGTTTTGACATAATCAAATATTCCATAGTGTTCCCTAAAAAGATAAGCTGCTAAATCTCATGGCTGATACCTAAACAACAGTGTTCCATTTTGTCCCTTCCTTTCCATCTTCATTTGTTCCACTCCACTTCAGACGCTTATTACCTCTTAACTAGTTGGACATGCCTAGTGGGTTGGTTTCCCCCATTGCCTCCTTGTCCTGAATGTCCCTGTTAAAATAAAAATCCATGATACTGGAATAATCTGTCCTGAATGTCCCTGTTAAAATAAAAATCCATGATACTGGAATAATCTCTCTAAAGTACAAGCTAGAGTGTAAGTTTTAACTTTAGAAACTTTGTTTGGGCTTCCGTTTCCCATCTACAAACGCAAACTGACTAGCATTGAAAAATAATATTTCCTCAATGTACATTTTCAGTATTCTTCCTTACTACTTTTGTTCTTAAAGATATCTGTTATTATTAAGGTACTGTCTTAGTCTGTTTTCTGTTGCTTATAACAGAATAACTGAAACTGGGCGATTTATAAAGAAAATTTATTTCTTACAGGGAGGGAGGCTGAGAAGTGCAGGGTTAGGGCCTGCCTCTGGTGAGGGCCTGTGTGCTGGTGGGAACTTCCTAGAGTTCTGCGGTGGTGCAGGGCATCACGAGGAGAGAAGGCTGAGCACGTCAGGGGCCTGCTCAGGCCTCTCTTCCTGTTGCTATAAAGTCACCAGTTCCACTTCCATGGTAACTGATTAATCCATTAACCCATGAATGTGTGCAGAGCCCTCATGGTTCAGGAATTTTGTTCAACCTTCCATTTCCTGTCTGAAACTCAAACTAACCAGCATTAAAAATAATATTCCTCAATGCTTATTTCCAACATCCAATCCCCTCTTATGGCCCTTACCTCTCAGTACTGCCACATTGGTTATTACGTTTCCAACACATGAAAACTGGGAGACACAACTGGGGGACACATTCAAACCATGGTTTGCATCAAACATCTATTGAATGCCTACCAGGTAGAAGGAAAGATCTTAGGCAGAAACGTAAGCAATGGAAATAGATATGATTAATCAAGTGGCCTTTTGCTTTTGAGGACACATATTAGGGAATATGTGTCTAGAGACATAGACTAGGAAATGCAATTCACAGAAAAATTAGTCAAACTAGTAAGTCCTTTAAAACTAATACAGTTAATATAAAAATAAAAATAAAATATCTGTCTCTGGGTTTTATAAAAAAAAATAACTGATTTTCAAATGAGAGGAAGAGAAGGCTACTTAGATATTTGGGTTATTTTTGCCCTATACAGTCTACCTGCTTCTTTTCATTCACAATGGCACTATCCCCTGTGTTAACCACAGTTTCCTACATTGGTTCTGTGTTTATTACTTGCTCAAAATTCCACAATACCTTCATGGGTAGCAGTCCTACAATATTTTAGGAGTAGTCCAAAGCCATCCCGGAAGTCTTCCTGGTACACTTAGCCAGGGTCATTACAAAGGTCATTAAGCCTATACCTTACTCATAATTTAGTTCTTTGATGGCCAATGTTTTTTTTAATGCACATCAAACACTTGTCATTTTCCCACATGAATTTATTCAGCAAACATCCAATGAGAACCTATTGCATTCCAGGCTCTATTCCACAACTCGGGATACCACTCCAAACACAGCAACAAAATATTTGCCTTGTGTGTCCACGGCACAGGTGTGATATAAATGAGATAGAGAAAAGCAAATGAATAGGTAAAGATCTGTCATTTATTCATTCGATTGATATGTGTTGCTGAGCAAAATAAAGCAGGGTGTAGAATGACAGAAAGTACCAGAAATTTATGTAAGTGCTCAGAGGAATTCACTTCATATGATGGAATTTGATCTAGAAACCTAAAGAAAGTAGGGGAATGAACTCTCTGAATATCTGAGGGAAGGGGATTTTAGACAGAGGGCACACCAGGGGCAAATGCACTGAGGAGAGGTGGAGGGCACATGGCATGTTTGTAGAACAGGGAAGGGCCAGTGTGATGGGGATAGAGCCAGGAAAGATGGAGATTCATGGAAGATGAGCTCTAACCATAAGCAGCTCTTTCTAGGTCTTTTTATTTTTTTATTTTTCTTGTCTGTGGCAAGCAGAAAAGCGGGCCAGACACCAGAGAGGACTATGGATCAAGGCAATACTTTTTAAAAATTTGTCACTTCCTTTTTTTTTAAAGATGGAATTAATAACAGCAATCTTAAGAATGTTTCAAAAGAGAGAAAAGAATTGATGGTGTAAAAGAGAGATTATATAATGATGATTTTGAAAAGGTGAGGAGAAAGGGGATTCAGACTACAAATTTGGTGTGATCATGTTCAGTTCATTCAGAGAAACTGTACAAAGAGCAAAATAAGTGGGTCTAGAGGCAGAGAAACTGAACGATATAATGTGAGCTTGCAGAAAGGATTGTTCAATTGCTCATCTTCACTGAATGATGTAAAATAAGGTTTAAAAATTCAGTTCCTTTTTTAGATAAATTAAAATAAAACCTACCACTGCTGACAATGTGCAGCCTCCAACTTTAAATTTTTCTTCAAGTAATTCATTTGCTTTTAGTCAAGAATTGTTTATCGTTATCTGATTGAACTTATTTCTAATTTTCAGGTTAAAATTCTAGCTCTGTTCAGGCACATTAAGTTTCCAAATGCAAATTTAGAATGGAGAATGAATACTCTGAAATACTTAGAATTTATTTTACACATTTGAATTGGCCAAAAATCAATGAAGACATATGTTTACATTTAAATAAGAAAAATACCGTATGTGCATTTAGAAGTCTATAATGACCTGCCAGGTTAACATTTCATGAGGCAGCAGCAAATCAATTTATTAAGAATAATTACTATGAAAATTGATTATAACCAGCAAAATCTTAATTCAAGTAATATAATTTCATAGCTATTATAGCAGGGCAAAGACCACAAAAGGACTGTTCCTGTGATTTTAACCAGCACAAATAAGAGGTAACTGTGGTCAAATTAAGTTTGAAAAACTCTAGGTTAAACCAAGAAAGTCATTTCCTGGACATCTGAGAGCCTTTGGTGTACCTGTGTATATAAATTCTCAAGGAGGGAAGGGATAAGCTATGCATGGTTTCCCAAACACACTGGAGCCTGTGCCTTTTCTATGGAAACCCTACAGGCCTACTGGTCTATGGAATAGATTTTGAGAAATGCTGAGCAAAGTGATGCTTCATCTGAGAAGTAGAATTAACGTGAGGAAAATTGAAAGAAAAACTCCCGTAAGTGATGAATACATTAAGAGTTTGTCTTAAAAATAAAAGTTTTCACCTTTGTTTTTTAATAGATTGCTTTACATTAAACATTATCCCTTCATACTCACACAACATATTTTTTAACATTAACTACAACATAATCATTGCCTAATTGAATCATCCCTACATGTGTATTTTCTCAAATTGTTGACTTCTAAACTAGAGTGTTGGAAGTCCATGCAAAGATTACATTTTCTAAGTATGCAAAAAAGCACACACATGATGATCTCATCTAGAATAGCTCTGGGAAGTGACAAAAATCTATCATTCTGTATTTGTTTTAAAAAGGGGTCTTTACCATTGAACAAAAAACTTAATAATCAGAATTGCAATTAAGAATGCTTACAATTATGCTTTATAATTTCTAAGAATTTATATTTTGCAGTTTTATCTCTTTGGAAAAGGTAAAAACTTCTGTCAAGGAGCTGACATTCATATATAGTAGAAGCTGTGTAAGTTAATCACTAAAGGACTGTAACAAACTGGTGAACATACAGAGATGGCCAACATTAGGAAGTAGGACTACTGTACTGACATGCACAATTGGTGCATGTCCAGTCTATGAAAATTAGGTCAACTTAAGGAGGTGGTCAACTATGGAGAATCTACTCTATCAAGTACAAAACACCTTTCAGTAAGGTTGTAGTCAATCTGATTCTTTGAACCAATATATTCTACACATGACACACTTAGATTTCCAACACAGTGGAAGAGACTATTTTTAGGAAAATATGTCATTTTCCATTCTAGAGTTATACTTGGCACTCACTTCCAAAGGTAGTATTTATTCTTGAGTATTATTGATATTCTGAATGAAAGGCATAATATGTAAAAAACACATTTTCTATACTCCTTAAAAAGGAAAATAAAAACCACATGAAGCAAAACAAGTTATATTTATTTCATATCACACTTCTAAATAAAATCTAAACATTTCACTTTGGTAAATTGCTAGTTTTCTTAATGTTGTTGTAAATCTAATAACCTGTTTAAAGGACAATTGATATGATGGAATCAAGTGGAATTTCTAGGCATTGTCTGGTCTAGATTTTTCTTTTGGTCAGAATCAGTGAACAATTCCTGACAGGCTTGAAGATGAAGCAGGTTAACAGAAACCACAGAGGTAAGACCTATTCAAGTGGCCAGTTTTCCTCGTGAATTTTTTTTTCTAAACAAATTTGCCTATACCTTTATATAAATAATGAAAGAAACTCAATTTTATTCAGCATACATTTGTCCAGCATCCCCTGGACCAAAGTACTAGGAATAAAAAGGTGGAAATATAAAATATATAAAAAGGTGGAAATATAAAATATACATTGTCAGTTGTCTCTAGATGGAGAGAGAGATACTCTACAATGCAGAAATGTACTGGTGGACTGTGATGAAATGTAAGAAATGCCATATTATCATTTTTAAGTAGGGAAAGAAGTGACTAATTTTGTCTCTGGTCAAATAAATCTTTCTGCAGATGGGATTGGTTCATGCTCTTATAATGTTAAGTCTGAATCAAATACAGTAGCTTTTTAAGAATTGATGGACTATTTAGAGAAAATATAGTTTGCATATTTGTGAATTTAATTATTTAATTCTTTAAGTCAGTCCAATTATATCTAATGGGTGTATGAATCTGGTATTCTTTTTTTGTAGGCTACAATTACAGTTCTGAGCAACACAGGTAAGGCCCTGGTTCTCATGTAAGTTGTACTCAAGGGGTTAGTGAGATCAGGCAAGAACAGGTAAGACGCACATTCAAAGATAGATCTAAAGATAATTGTAGACTGAGGTAAATGTCTACATTCCTACTAAACTACCAGTAGGAGGTCTAAGTGGGATGATAGGAGAGAGAGTATTTGGGTAGCACATCAAGAGCTGCTGTCATGGAGAGCTCAGGGACAGCTTGTTTGAGGAAGTGACACTGGTGTGGACATAAGAACTATGAGAAGAGAGCTGGTTAGGCAGGAGGAAGTGTGAAGAGATTTGGGGAAAATGTTCAGGAAAAGGGAATGTGAAATTTTGTAGCCCTCAAGTGCAGTAATATTGCAAGAACTTAGCAAAGAGGAAGGGTGGTGGCTAAGTTGACCTGGGAGATATACACAGGATCTAGAATAGGAGAGGATGCTAAAAGACAGCAAGGAGTTTTAGTTTCATTCCACGTTCAGTGTGGCACAAGTATGGCAATAACTCCCCCATTCACATTTAACAAAGGAACTCTGCTACTTGGAGGAGAATGCATGTGGGCGGGGAAGGAAGCAGGTGAGCAGTATATTCATTCTGACGACAAGTAATGTGTTAAAAAAAAAACTGATAGTCACTTCCTTTATGGTGGTGGAACAGAAATAAACAAAGATATAAAAACTGAAAATACAATTTGTTGGTAAATCAAGATTGTCTTGATAGGTCAGAAAGGAGAAGGGGACAGAGACTAATAAGAAGAAATAATACCTAGTGTGTTGTTACTTTGAGCAACTGGATAAAAGGTGAGGTGATGCCATTCCCCAAGTTGGAGAAGACTGGGTTAGCAGCCACTTTTGTGCTCTCGTATTTTTCAGTGTATACTTTTACTACAGAATTTACCACATTGCAATGTACAGTGGAGGCCCCATAGTAACACACAACATTCCTCTTTACATCATAGCTAATGACACTGATGGGACAACTCCAAACGCCAAGAACTAAGACAGGTGCTTCACATATATTTTCTGATTTAACCTTTCTTATTAAACCCAAAATAATAGCATTATTTTAATACCTATTAGATGAAAAACTGTTATATAGAGAAGCTCTGTAATTTTCTTGTGTTGATTTAAGGAATAAATGTCAAGAATTGTATTTTAGCTCAGACCTGGATCTAGTTGAGATGTGGGTTTGTGCTTATTTAGAAAATTATGCTGCGGGTGACACTTGTGAACATTTTCTCACTGCAGGATCCAACACTTTGTGTAACACCTTATTGTTTAGAAGTAATTCAGAATACTGTTCGTTCAATGCCTGTTTTATAAATTCTGAAACAGATCTTTAATTTTAATGAAGAAATTGAATTTATAGAATTTAATATAACATGCCAAGGTCACACTATCAACAAGAAGAATAATAAGATGAGTCAGTATTTAAGTCCATCTAATGGGCTATGCTCAATTCTCATTATAGGCTATTGGGTTAAAATGCTGGCCAGTGTATGGCTTCAATGGGAAAGTGCTAACCCAAGAGAAAATATCATCATTATTTGGATAAAGAAATGGAAACGACATGTGGGTAAAAGCAAAGGAAGCTATTAAGTAACAGGATTTTATATCAGCAAGCTAGCTATACTTCAAAATCTCTGTACTATTTAAACAATGGGAAAATCAAAGCACTTTGAGATCTTTACAGACTACAAATGCTAAAATAGATGTGTATTTTATTTACTTTTGAAGCAAGTATTTTTCTACGCATTTGTCAAAAATACATAGTTAAAAGAGAATTATATAAAATATCTAATTTATTGATGCTAATGTACAGAAACTTAGAAAAACAGAATGCTGTCAGGCTCTACTTGCCATTTCTGTATTCAAATACAATGTAAGTTATTCATAATCAAATAAGCTTTTTCTCAAAACATAGTTCTTATCATAGGATTCTTGGAATGTCTGTGTGTATTTATAAATAGAGAAATTAATAAAGTGAATGTTTTTAGGAAGACTGTAGTATTTCTGTTTGAATTGAAGTATTGAGGATATTTTTCTATGGAAGAGTTTAGGAAGAAAGACACCTACAATAATGCTGTTGTTCAGCATTTGTTTTCTGCTGGAAAAAACAAACAGAAAGAAAATGTTAAGTATACAAAATCCTCTAATTTGAAAACAATACCGTATTTTGTAAACATCAGAGCAATATTGTTTACACAGACTGTTGGTGAAAATGGGAATACCTTTATTAGGTATAAATGGAAATGATATTCTTGGACTATAATTCTCTAAGTAAAACAAGAATGTTTCATTTATTTCATTTGGAATCATTCTTATGTCACAAATTATAACTTTTCTTATTAAAAGTAACATTTTAACTGAGCATATAGTGTATGATTTACACAAAGCTTGGTGGATCACACAAAATATCACTCAGTGATTATGTCCATATACTTTTTGTATCTGATCTGGGCTGACCTTAACAATATCTGTATTATCTGAGAACTACCCAACAGGTGATAGGAAGAGAGGGCCCAAATACGCGGCAGAGGATAAGCCAGGTCTAACCTGGGAATGACATGAGACTTAATGAGTCCTTTGAGCATGTTAGGGCTTGGTACCTTAGTACCTTGGAAGAGAACCTTGGCTATCTTGTCCGAATCCATCTTTCTCATAAGAAAAAAACGAGAATCAGAGAGAGTAAGCAATTGTCTAAGACACAATTTGGATTTGGCCAAGTGGTATATGCTGACCACAGGCCAATGTCAGAAAGAAAAATCTGAATAGAGATTTAGTCAAAGATATTACATGAAGAGAGAAAAGCAATTACTTCAGCAAATTTTCCCAACGGCTGCAGCCACTCGCTGATAGTTACAGAGCATTTCAGACATTTAACACTTCCAGATTTTAGTAGCTAACATTTAGTGAAGCAATTTTCCAATGCATTAAATGATTTCTCAAATTTTTACACCAAAGTTAAAAATACAAATGAATAAAGACAGATTTTAAACAGAACTGATAGCCTGATGTAGCTTAACCGAGTGTCATGCTGTTTTATTAATTTTATTGTTAATGCAAAGGTGATCCATAATGATATCACAAAAGATAAGGAAAAGAAACATGTTTTTTTCTGTTTAAAGACAGAATAAGACACTAACAATTATCTTCTTACTTTGGAAGCACATAGAAGATAGTTACTGTGCTGAAAGAATTCAATCTTCAGAGAAATATGACCTTTGTAACAGTCAAATAATCCCTACATTTGAAATTCTAAAAATTGCCAGTTTCTGTCACATTGTCTTTTCATTATATAAATATTTCCTGCATTTAATTTTCATACAACTTGTTTTAATCAATTCAGCTGAAGGGAATGAAGGTTACAGCTCAGAGAATGTCTAACCCAGGCAGTTTAACAAGCACGTTCGCCAAGTCGTGGATGAATGATTTTGAGTAATGATAGTAGTTTCAACTTTCTGCCTATTGGTACCAATGAATGAAACACAAAATATTTGAAAACAAAGGTGATGCACTTACCACAGAAGAATTCAATCTCCTGAAATACACATAAAAAATAAAATTCTAATACAAAATGGCAAATTGCTTTGCAGATCTAGGTCTAAAGACAAGCACAATATTGAGTTGAAATTAGTCTTCTGCATCCTCGTAGTGACATCAATTGGCTCAAAAATAGTTTTATGTGTCTATTCTTAATGTTAGGAACAGCTTCCACTGTGGTTTTTTCCAACTATTTCTACTTTATTCAAACTACAAATTGCATAGTGACATCCATCATTGTTAGTGATAAACTTGTCCTCCTCAATTACTGAGAGCAAGATTATCACATGAAGAAGTCTTCAATTGTCCTCTTGTACTGGTTAAAAATTATTTTCAGCAAAAAGCAGCAGAATGAAATTGGGTACTGGAGAACCTCCAGAAAGTTGAGTAAAATCAGTCCCGAGCTAGATCTTGGGGCAAGTGATAAGAAATCGGGAGCAAAACTGGGCTGGGAAGAATAAAATCTTTGGATGAGAGGATGAGAGAGAACCAGGAACCGGATGGTCACATTGGGAAATATTTAAGTGAGGCAGACAAACTTCAAAATAGCAAATGAGTGAGTGATAAAAACAGTGAAGACCAAAATAGTGGAGACATATAGGAAGGTCAAATGGGCAGAACAAACCATTTTGTAGGCAACTATGCAGCAGGCTTTGTAAGACAGTGTTAGGAAATGATTGATTCGCTTTTTCCATTCTTTAAGGTATAAATCATTTTCCAGGATTTGTTTAGATCTGAAATTGCATTGTATCTCAAGATTTCTCAGTCATCTTACTTGCTTCCTTTTATTTGCTTGCTTTGAGTTATAAACGCATGTGTATAATAAAAATTGAAAATGTTAGTATGGAGTTTTGTATGCGACCAAGTAGAAGACAGTTTTTGAAAGCGAATAATAGACTAATGTCTGTTCTTCGTCTTATACAGACTACTAGTATTTTTCTTCTAATATTTAGTTGTAATAGTCAAATATCTATATTTCTATTTAATAATAAAAATTATTTAAAATGTATTCTCCCACCAAGAGTTCATATGTGTCCCCTTATCGTCACAGAAGGAACAGGTTTTTAAGATGTTTTTCTCCCAAGTTTCTCCCAATACACAATCACAGAGTCACCCCACTCTTACTTCATCTGCTGATGAACAGGTTGTCCAGGACAGTATAGCTTTCCAGATCCAAGGTCACTTGTTTGATAGCAAACCTCATTATCAAGATCTACTTATCTAAATATTTGCTTTCTAATGCTATAACTCTCTCTCAAGTCTGCACGACTTGAGATCTATTATTTATCTCTTTTCTGATTTCAGTGAGGTTAAAATTTAAAATATTAGTCTATAAGCTTTAATTTGACAATAAATTATTTTCCCATGGTGAAAGTGATTTTCTTTTTCCATTAATCTCTTTAGAAGCTCAATGATATCACTGAGTCTGAACACTCAAGATATCAAGGGATGTTTACTTCTATTACTTCATTGATTCTTTTTTTTTTTTGAGACGGAGCCTCAAGCTATTCCCCTGGGTAGAATGCCATGGCTTCACTGCTCACAGCAACCTCCAACTCCTGGGCTCAAGTGAGTCTTCTGCCTCAGCCTCCCAAGTAGCTGGGACCACAGGCACCTGCCACAATGTCCGGCTAATTTTTTTGGTTGCAGCCATTATTGTTGTTCAGTGGGTCCAGGCCGGATTCAAACCCGCCACCTTAGGGTGTATGTGGCTGGCACCTTAGCCACTTGAGCCACAGGCCCCGAGCCACTTCATTGATTCTTAATTCCTCCCATTCGTTTTTTTCTTTCTGAAACTGCCTATAATTTGATGGTATTTGCATATGAATCTATTTATCCCATGTCTCTCTTCTCTCATTATTTCACATTTATATGCTTTTCTCTATTTCAAAATTAATTCTCGACAGTGACCTTTGTGTTTTTCAATTAGATTAAATTACTGTAGTTCAGAAATCCTGATCTTTAGTGTTCCAGAAAGTTTGAGCTCTAAATGATCATGTTATTTTTTTCTTGACAGAAGGTTTTCTTCTTCTTCTAGTATTTCTACTCCATAAGTGAGGTGAAACCTGTTGTAATTAGTCTTCCTTCTTTTTCTCAACCTACTGAGTTCTCTCTCTCTCTCTCTCTCCCTCTCTCCTTCCCTCTCTTCCTTTTTTTCTCTAACTAATTGTGGAGGTGAATAATGAACTCCCATGCCAGTCATTTGATTGGAGTTGCTCTTGTATTCATCACTAGAAACCTGGAGAATATATGGTAGTCTTTGCTTGGGGAGGCTTCTGTAGACTACATGAACAATCTAGGACCCACTTTTAGAGTTATCTGAAGTAGGCTTCCTCAGTCTCAGCTCCAACCAAGTGTAGATGACATAGAGGTCAGCACTAGATAATACCACAAATTGGGAGTAATTCTCACTACCAGTTAAATCTCATTAGGCTGCAGTTACCTGCCAAATTGGGATCTAGTACCAGAAGTCAGGTTGGAAGTTTCAGTTCTCCTCTATATCTTGAGAGAACCTATGTGCATTTGTCATTTGTTTAGCCTCAAGAAATATCCAAATCTGTTGTCTTTTCTCTTGTCTTCATGGCCCTTGGACCCTCAGCTTTCCTCCCAAGGGAAACATTATGATCCTGAACAAAACTGCTTATCCAGAAACTGGATAAGCTTGATATTATCACACAAAATATCTCTTAGTGATTATGCTGATTATGCTGTGAGCTAGTCTCAATGTATGGAAGACTCTTTCCCAAGGCTTCATTAAATGACATGTTTTAATTTTTGAGATACTCTACCTGGAGATCCATTAAGAAAATAGTTAGGCTGCTATATTTTCAGAATTTTAAATATCTGACAGTATTCCAGTACACCTGCCTTACAGGGATAGAGAGTGGGAGGGATCCCAATTCTAGGATTTCTCCACTTTTCCCAAGGAAAACCATGAGTATTTCACCCCTCCCCACTTAACATAAAATTAGGGAGTCAGCATAACAGGAGGAGTCTTGTCAAGCTTGGTGTCTCCTTCACCCACGGAGGCTGGCCTCTTCTTTCTTTGGAATTTACTATGCTTTAATCCTTAATTGAACTTTGGCACTTTGAACATTCGTACCTGCTTGCTCTGTCATTCATTCCATCAACATGGAATCAGTAACCATTCCTCAATACTGGGATGAAGAACTTGGGAACATAGGGACCTGACATCTGGTTCCTTAAACCCTAACAGTATGACCTATAGATACAAAAACTTTCCAGGTGGGGAGTCCTCTTCAGCATATAATGTAGCTTTCCTACTACCAGTACTAAGAAACCAGTAATATAACCTCATCATCTTTATACTGTGAGTCAGGAAGGATATTAAAATAGCTATAATGAGTTTATATTCCTATTTTCTTGTCCTTAGAAACATTAAGTGAAAAAATATCTCTAGCATACTTTATAATGTAGACTTAAGCTAAACTGTACATGAAATGGGAATTATTTTAAATTACTAAACGGGTCTGTTTCGAGGTTGCACCTATTTTAAAAAAAAGCAATTAATTTAATTTATGTGCATATATAACTTAGGAAAACAATATGCCACACACAAGAATAAATTAACGTGTGGTAAGAAAACATTATAGGTTGGGCATGGTGGCTCACATCTCAAATCCTAGCATTCTGGGAGGCCGAGGTGGGTGGATTACTTGATCTCAGGAGTTCGAGACCACCCTGAGCAAGAGGGACACACATCTCTACTAAAAATAGAAAAGCGGACATAGGGGTGGGCACCTGCGCATCCCAGCTAACTGGGAGGCAGAGGCAGGAGGATCACTTGAACCCAAAAGTCTGTGCTTGCTGTGACCTAGGCTAATGACATGGCACTCTACCTAGGGCAACTAAGAAAGACTCTGTCTCAAGAATAAAATAAAATAAAACACAAAGTAAAAGAAGAACTTAAACAAAAAGAAAAAACATTATTACTTCACCTCTCAGTTTTGTGACTTGAGCAATTCAGGCAATGTCCAAAACTATATCAATCAACATCAATAGATACCAATCATTAGCTAATGGCTAAAGCCTTAAGTGCCAGGTATATAACATTAAAAAGCCTCAGTTACTTCAAGGGGACATTAATAACCCAATGGTCTACAGCAATGGAAAAAGAATACCATCCACATGTGTAATTTTTTATTCTTAGTAGCCACATTATTTAAAAAGAAGAAAAAGATACAATTAGTCCTAATAAAGTTTCATTTAACTTAATATATTCAAATATTTCATGTGATAATGATATGCATTTTTTTATTTTCTAAGTTGTTGAAATATAAGGCACGTTTACCTTTACAATACATCTCAATCTGTACTAACTACATTTCAAATTCTCAATAGACACATGTGGCTAGTAGCTACCATACTGAATACCACAGGTCTAGAGGTATACGGAATAAAACATAATTTGTGTGGTGGAAACATAGGATGACAGAACATGTCCTTGTGTCATCTTAGGAAATTCAGAGAAGGTTTTGCCTAGAAGATCACACTTGAGCAGACGTGGAAGATCTCACAGGAAGAGCTGCTTGTGGAGTGCTGATGGGGAGGGGCCACCCTGGGGAAGGGAACAGAAAAAAAGTATCTAGACCTGTGCAGGGGATGGTGTCGCTGCACAGGTAAATAGTCTGGAATGAAGCAAACAAAGCATCAAGGCAGTATAAAAATTGAATCCTGGGGTAGCATAGCAGATATAGCTCTTTTCTTTTGCAGTTTTTGGCCAGGCTGGGTTTGAACCCACCACCTCCGGTATATGGGGCAGGCATCCTACTCTTTGAGCCACAGGCACCACCCATAACAGATATAGCTCTTATGAGAGGATTAGTTAAGCCTACTCTTTGTGCTAGTACAGTTCTCAAATAATAGATGGCCTGATTGAAGTTAGTTAAATATCTTCTTTCTTGTTCCTAGTTTCTATAGTTGCAAAATTCAGGGGTTAAACTAGATAATCTCTTAATTTTCTTTCCAATTAAAACTATAATCTGCAAAAGTTGCAGTGTATAAATTAAAACAATTCAGAATTAGATGTATACAGAAATGTCAAACTTGGCATTCAGAAAGTAGAACAGAACAATTACATAACATGGCTACAGAAGCCTATTCTGGGAAAACATTAAGATAGTGGTTGCATTTAAAATAATTATAGCTGGTACAATATTGTATGTGTCAACATTTAATTTCTTACTTTCTCTTTTCCTAGAAGTGGAAACTATTTTAATGCAGGCAATGAGGAGGTTTTACTCTTTTTTTAAATGCTGAATGGATTCTGAAATTTTAGGTCCACTAAATTTCTGTGCATTTTGCTTAAACCTATCCTTCAGAAGTAAATTTGGACATAATATATTGGCTGACCTATAGGGAATCAACAGCAACAACAAAAAATCACATTCTATTTTTATATCTTTCCCTGCACGTTCAAGATCATTTAAGGGAGAAGAAAATGCTATAGAAATTTAAAACAAACTGGCAACAAAGCTGGATCTAAGCAAATTAAAATTATCCCAGGCCTGACACATTTCATCAAGAAAGACATGCTCATCAATCTTTCCTAGAACCACCTGGAAGAAAAAGGAAACTGTCTTTGGCTTCCTAATGATAAAGAAATCAGTTTGTTTATAAATGCCTACAGCACATAAGGTATGGAGAAACAAGCTATGTAGGAGGCAGGCAGTACCAAAGATGACATGCTAGACATTATCTTGTTATTCTATACCACTTTTTAAAAATATTGTTGTTCCACTTTTTTAAAACACTGCAGTCTGAACAGTTAAATTCCACCACTGGAAAATCAAGAGTCACCAAACAAACAAAACCATGGGAAGCGAAATTACAAAGAAGGACAAGTGTGCATGCATTTTCCTGGGAGGTGTGACTATTGACTGAGGCAATGAGTTGGAGGCAGAAAGTGGCTGGAGAGATGGTGGAAATGCAGAGAAGTTGTGGTGATTAAAAGACCGACATGATTATGGTAATGGCAGATGAAGAATGCAGAAGTCAGGTCTCAAGGAAGCTGTACTATAAAGAAGCCCATCTCCCACAAAGTCTTGGAAATGAATGGAGAGTCGGCAGACTCCATTAGGAACATGTTTCTTTTCACAAGTGAGAGGGTACGTTGCAGGATTCTGCACAGCAAATGAAGCCTACAGAAGTGTCTACCAAATTGAGAAATGATAAGGAAGACAGGTGGTAAGAAAGAGATGAATTCTTCAGGATTTCTGTCAAGATTTGAGTGGGGCCACTGGTAACGTTATTATGGAGGTTGTGAGTCATAATGAGAATTTAAAAGTAGACACCCAGACAGAATTTGGTTGGGAAAGAAACTTGATTTCTGGGAGGTCTGTGAGGGGGCAAAGAAAAGGCCTTGTGAACAACATCTGGCCTGAAAAAAGAAATGGAGGAAGTAGAATCGTGTTTACATTAAGTGAGCTCTTTTAGTACAGAGACCAACATCTGGCTTTGGTTACATTTATCTGAACATAGTGAAAATGTTTGAATTAACCCAAAAAAAGATTAGACTAAATTTCATAACAGTGTTTACACAGCAGAATAAATGACAAAACAGATACATGGAAAAAGTGTCTGTTTATGTACACATTTCAAAGAGCATGGATATAGCACCCCAAGCTACATTATCTTAGCGTGGTTGACATAAAACAGGGCTCTATATAAACTCCTAATGATGGCCATTACAAATTGTGTTAAGCTGAGGTGGTTTAAACATAGATATCCCATGTCTTTTGTTTATTACTATGATAAAAAGAGCCTGAATGCATTTCTGACAAAATTAAGAGAAAACCTCATTAGGAAGTATATTTAAATTTTATTTTCCTGCTATCAATAGCATTGCAGGTGACATCTTTATTCTTGGAAATTATAGCTCTCACAATAACTTTTGTTTTATCCCTCTTTTTTTCTGGAAATAAAAAATGTTTGGAGTCTTGATTTGTTAGCAATTTTCAGAACAAAATACCTATTATCTTTACAGAAGAAACCTTGATTTTCCTTGGCCATATTGATTGGGACTGAGAGATCTCACAGACCACCACTAAAATACAGTGTTTATTACTTGAACTTGTTTTTGGAATCTGAACTTCTGCCCTTGTCCTTGACGCACTGAATTTTAACCAGAAGTCAAAGGCAAGTAACATGTGGTGGAAGAACAAGATAGGATCGCCTATCAAACAAGTAAATGCATTTTAAGCAGAATAAACACTTGAACTTTGGAAGATTTTATTCCTTTATTAATAAATAGTTCAGAATTCCTGGTTCTCAAAGAAATAACTAGCTTTAAGGGGTGATAAGGCCAAATATAAACAATCCTTTTCAGTTAGTTAAATTGATAAACTGTCAATAGAAAGAAGCGCTAACACCTTTATCTCCAGTATGTTAAACCGGGTCTGGTGTGCAGAGGAACATGCTGCATAATTTTAGGGGTCATGATGGGAAGAGTGCCTTGACTAAATGCACTTAACACCAAACCTGAAACGGGAGAGATAATTCAAATAAAAGCATCACCTTTTGAGCACTTTAAAGATCATCTTCTCATTTTTGGAAGTCTGACCGCAGCTGAAGTTTGTCACAAAATTGTATGACTTCTGGCAGAGAGCAAGAGACCTAGCCTAGGGCAAGATTCGTGAGGGTTCATCCGCACTGGGAGGTGAAGGCTGACACTGCCCAGCCACTAGTAAAAGCTTATGAACCAGCACAGCATGTGCCAACCTAAGTCAGCAGGCACTATTAATTAAATGTATCATTATTTGAAAAAGAAATTCAATATGAAGTTGTAAGTTACACTTTTAGTTACATTAGAAGTGATTAACAAACAGTATAAAAGCCAATAATGATCTCATTCTAATTAAACTATAAATTTCCCTCAAATTCGCTCTTTCATAATTCTGGTGAAGAGCTTTATTTTAATAATTTGTTTAGTTTGAAGCAATGCCCAATTTTTGTTAATGCTTATGCTTAATGTGAGAATTTAAACAATGTGTGATTTTTATTTTCATTTTTTAGAAGTTTGCATAGCACTTTGGATTATTATGTATAAAACCTATTAAAATAGATCTCCCTAAAAGATAATCTCTAAAGATAAAGTTTGGCTGGATATAGTCTAGTTAATCCTTAGAGTAGATCCTTACATATTATCACTTGATCCTAGATCTACAATTTCCAAATGAAAGTAACTCATTTGTTTTAAAGAAGGATTTTTTTTTAGGTTATAAGTAACTTTGTTTAATGGTGCTCAGATATGAAGGTGAGTTGTTCTTTTCTCAGTAGCTTATCATTTCAATGCAAAAAAAAGAGATAGAATGGGCATACACAGAATAAACATTTGAAAAAAATCACCCATATTTAGGCAGTTTATTTCATTAGGAAGCATAATATTATGGGAAAAAAAACAACTCTAGGAAATATATAGGCACTAACCCAGCTGCCAATAAATATTGGGGTAACAAAAACCATTGGACTAAGAGAAAAAGAAGATACATTTGTATAAAAATATATTTTCTAAAATTTAGTATCTAAATGTCCCAAATTTAGAAATATGAAACACCAAGACATCAAATGTACACAATACATATATAGTACTCTTATATACCCAAAATAATTTAAAAAATAAAAAAAAACCAAATGTAGATACCCTGGTGAAATATATTAAGTGGAAGATCTTTATAAAATTCTATCCACGGTTTGGCTTACAATCTGTTCCACAGTCTTATATCTGAAGGTTTTTTAGGTTGCATTTGTGGAGAGATTGACTGGTGATATGCTTAATGCGTACACATCACTAGCTACGCATTTTATCTCTCTTTCTTTCTTTCTTTCTTTCTTTCTTTCTTTCTTTTTGTGTGTGTGAAGAATGCTTAACATGAAATTTATCCTTTTAACAAATCTTTAATGTACAACCCAGCCTTGTTAATTACAGTCTCTATCACATATAGCCGTTCTCCACAACTCGTTCATCTTCTATATGTATAACCGAAACTTTATGCCTATTGTACAAAAACTCCCCATTCCCTTAACCCCCAAAGCCTTGGAGCCCACAATTCTATATCCTGCTTCTCTGTGCTCAACCTCATGTAAGAGAATCATGCAGTGTTTATCTTTCTGTGTCTGGTTTATTCCACGTAGCATCACGCCCTCCAGGCTCATTCATGTGGCGAATGGCAAGGTTTCTTTCTTGTTATTAAGCCTAACAGAAGGCTGAATATTTCATTATATGTATATACCACATTTCATTTTCTTCTTCCTTTTTTTTTTTGACACAGAATCTCACTCTGTTGCCCTGGGTGGCGTGCTGTGGTGTTATCATAGCTCACAGCAACCTTGAACTCCTGAGCTCAAACAATCCTCTTGCTTCAGCCTCTCAGGTAGCTGGGATTATAGGCGCCATCCCTGCCCTCAGGAGGACTGGCTAGTTTTTCTATTTTTAGTGGAAATGGGGTCTCTCTCTTGCTCAAGCTGGTCTTAATCTGCTGAGCTCAAGCAATCCACCCACCTTGTCCCATCAGAGTATTAATATTACAGGTGTGAGCTACCATGTCTGGCCTACATTTTTCTTATTTGGTCATCAGTCGATGGACATTTCAGTTTTTAAAATAGACTATAGGAAACAATACGGTGGCTTCTTCAAATATTAAAAAAATATATCTTAGTATGTATAGAAAGTACAATGTTCTAATATGAAAAGTAGGGTAATGCTTTATTTTATTAACAAATTGGCAGACCTGATTTCTATTCTAACAGATTTCTACTAAAAATTTTAAAGCCCCAAATTATACAGATTTCTTTATATATATACATGTATATATGTGTGTGTGTGTACATGTATATATATAAATATATATTTCTTATATATATAATTTATTTTGAGAACAATCTCTGATTCTGAAAAAGCAACACTAATTTTTTTGATAATTTTTATTTTAAATTATTTTTGATCTGGGATGATTTTATAATGTAACTCAATTTCTGTGAAAGTGATAATGATAATTTAGCTTATATTTTCAATTAAATATAATTTAAATTCATGTAATAAAATCAACAAATAAAATAATCATATTTGGAAGTTTTTTGGGGCATGTTTTCTTAGCCACCTACTCCATTTCTGAAGCGCGTGCACACACACACACACACACTCTCTTTAATTAAGCCAGTATTATAGTTAAATGTGAGTAACAAGCAGGAGGAGAATAGATTTTCTAATGCAATCTGTTATTCTTTAATTATCATACTATAAACGATTGTTACCATATGGTAGAATTTGATTTCACAGAAGATACACAGTATACTGACCTCAAACTGACCTAATTTTTTTAGTCCTAAAAACAAATATGCAGGAAGATTCTGAAGGAACTAAACTAAGAAGAAATTTTGCAAGACATGCCAAGACACATCACCCATTACCTTCTAAGTTAGCAACATCCGGAATGAGTGAAAAGAAGGGCACACATAAACATAGAAACATTTTTTCATAAGGAAACTTATTGTGGAATCAAATACAGTTTTATTTTAAGCTCATTTCCTTATAAAAACTATAAACTATAAAGTTTATACTGAAGAGGGATGGGGAGGATGAAAAGGTATGAGGTGTTTAAGCTGCCTCTGGCTAAAGAGATACCTGGCCATTATCCCCACATGGCTGCCGTAAAGAGGCACTCCAAGTACAAATCGTGATTTTCGGTGTTAAAAAATAACGAAGTCTACTTGACTCCTTACTGGATTTGATTGTGGGGCTATGATTAGCTTATAGATTTTTCTACTAGGGAAAGAAAATCAGTAACTGCATTTTTTTGTCCGATGAATTCAAAGAAAGCACTGTTGGAAGCCTTAAGAATCTGTTTGGTCTAGTCTAGATGTGTACCGTAATCCTTTGAATGACAATGCTTTGTTAGGATGAGTCTTATCAGAATTGTTTGAATGATAAAAATTCATTCCAATCCTGAATATGAACATTGGATATGACATACAGCTATAGCTAATCCTCCTGACAACTCTAAAAGTAGCTACTACCCCATGTTTTATAGGAGAGGAAATTGAGCTTCATCTATGCTCAAGGTTACACTGTTAATAAGCAGCAGGGCTGGGATTTAAACCCAGTTCTATTTCAAAACCCATGCCATTTCTATCATTCTGAATATCATCTAAGTACATAATATTTTGGCTTAGCCCATTTATATAAATTTGAGTTAAAATTTGCAATGGAAATACAAATCACTTACTGAGTAGTAATTTTCATAGTTTCTGTTGAAAGGCAGCTTCAAAATTGGCAAGTAATCTAAAATGTGTATTTAAAATACAAAAGACTTCCTTGCGTTCAGGCATTCCTAACCAAACTGACTTTTTTGGGAGCAATTTTCCAATCATACTCTAGAATTCTAGTCCTTACTTTCATCAAGACAAATTAATAATTTAGTTGTTATGGTAAAGGTCCTATTTATATGCCATGAATCTCTTTTCCCTTCCTTTTGAGCCCATAACTTTACTTGGAAACAATAAAATCAAAAGAAAAGATGATAGGATGGCAGTTTATTTAAGGCTTTCTAGTCACAGATTTAGTTAGGTTCCCATTTGTGTTATCTAAATAGTTGTTTCCCAAACTTACCCTTGAACTGGATATTTAATGACAGTTTTATAATGGAAATGACCCCCGAATAGGACATACAGAGTTTTTTTTCTTTCCTTGGCTCATTAAACTTGGAAAAGGTGACTCTTATGAACCGCCTGTATTTTTCTCCATAAGGCAATGACTTAACAGCATGTGTGAATAAGGCATTTGCTTAATCCATCATCCTGGAGTGTTTTTTTCCCCTAGATAATATTAACTTCAAATTATATACACCCCTTTTGTTATTAAAAAAACTCTAGTCTATCATTTACACAAGACTTAGTTCCTTTGTGAGCCTAACAGTTCAAAGTGGTGCACAGAAAAATACTTTCCTGAGCACTTCAATAACAGTTGCAGTAAATAGAAAGGTACCTGATGATCTAAAAGCTAAAGATCCAGGTGAGTTTTCAGGTGACTGTCTTCAGGTTTTGAAACTAGTAGTTATTTCTTTCCCTTCTTTTGGTTTGCCTGTATTAGCAGCTGTGTTTTACCTAGACTACAAATGGAGTTTGGACACAAATATTTAAAAAATAATGAGTTTTTTGTTCTACCTGACTTATTAGGAGATACTCAATCCTTATTTATAGACATAAAGAAATTACTATCCTCCCACTGTCTTATATTCTGTTCCAGAGTCTGAATTCTGCTTGTTGGTGGGGTGGCACTTTGAAGCCTTATCTGGCCATTTAGTGGCCGCCAGGTGTACAGTTTTTCTGGACATAGATTTTGGTTGTCTTCCCTGTGGTTGTCTTCTCAGGAAGAATTTTTGGCATTAAACTCAATTCCCTATGTATCCAGGTCTCTATATAATGGATGGAATCATTCTAAAACACAGCCATTGGCTTTTAATTGGATTCTTACCATATCTTCATCCGAGTCTTCCATCACAACAGTGGTTGGGAGATAAAAGTGTCATGTGTATGTGTGGCAGATTAATTAAGAAATTTCCCAGTCAAAATTAAATGCTACAAGTGTGGGAAGCTAGGCTATATGAGAAAAGAATGTTGGAAAAAGAAAAGAATACAGAATACCAATGAAAAGGATGATTTCTCTTTTAGATCAAGAAAAACAGAAAATGTAAACTTCCAGGTGTAAAACTGGGTGTCATTGGGCATATTTGATAAGGAACAATGCAGCTTCTTTAACACCTTTATTTCAAACTATTCTTTGGTAAAATAGTATAATTCATTCAATTTTAGGCCAAGAGAGGATCCTGCCTGCAGTGTGCCAGATCTTTGGTACTCCAGAGACAAATATGCGGAAACTGAACTAGACCAATAAATGACAATGGAGGAAAAATAAACTAAATCCTTTCTTTAGTTATATGGCTCTCTTGCACCTATGGGGAGTCCACCTCTTGCTGGCTTGAACCTTGAGGGAGGAAGAGACACTTGGGAGTTAGTGAACCCTTTGTCACATAGCAAGAGGGAATAACAAAGGGAAAGGAGACAAGTGAACCTTTGAACCATTTAGGAAAATAAACTAAATCCTTTCTTTAGTTATGTGGCTCTCCTGCACCTATGGGGGGGGCCCACTTCCTGCTGGCTTGAACCTTGAAGGAGGAAGAGACACTCAGGAGTTAGTGAACCCTTTGTCAGTAGCAAAGGGAAGCAAGAATGGAACCCTTGAACCATTTAGGGAAACTCCATTTGACATAAGGCCTGGATTCAACTAGCAAAGGAAAAGCTCTGCAAGAAAAGTGGTACCTTTGTTTGCCAGCTACTGAAGGCAGAAAGTAGCAAAAGGCAGTGCAAGCAATAGGATCTTCACTACCAAGGACTGCAAGAAAAGTAGGATCTTTGGTCACCAGCTACTGGCAGAGGTAGAAAAAGGTGGTAAAGCAGTAAGATCCTCACTACCAAAGACCACTAGAGAAGTGGGACCTTTGTTCATCCTTTAACTACAATTCATATAGCAAAGGAAAGAGCTTTGTGAGGGATGCAGGACCTTTGTTCTTTAGGTAACACAATTTATAATAGATGAAATGGAAATTGTAAATTCTCTCAGCCAAAGAAATTGTAAATTCTTTCAGCCAAAGATTTTCTCAGTTTGAAAGAACTTTAAAGAAAGTAATACTTTAATCACTATCTATTCCATAGCAGTAGCTGAAGTTTGACTTGGAATTCTGAATTTTGATAATCACCTTATATTCTTTATTCTTTTGCCTAGCAAGAGAAAGGGCTGTACAACAAGAACAACTGCCCTTGCCATACTAGAGACTATCTTAAAATACACAAAAAGGGGGAATATGTAGCAGACCATATAACTCAAAGGACAGGAGAAATGAGAGTTAAGCTTGGAACACTCTGTAACTATAAGAAATAACTGTAACAGCTAGGTAATATAACACCTTGGTGATAAGGCCACGGGGAAGGGATCTCGTTAACAAGAGAGCTCATGAGATGAGAACATCAGTGCTTGGCAGTCCCTACACCTGTGGTGCAAATAGCAACAGGATCATGGCTATAAGTAGCTGCAGGAAAGGTTACTCTGGGGTCAGTTAGTCATTCATTCTTTCATGGACTGTCTCACCTAACTCATTTGCTCCTCCTACTTGGAGGGACTCTGCCTGGGGTCCTTCTAAGAAGACTGTTAAGATTCACTCTCTTACTAAGACTGCTTCTCTCCCTCAAAGACTATCTCTGTCTCTATCTCTCTCTCTCTCTCCTTCTAGCTAAGAAGAATAGCCCTCAGGCACCTAAGGGGAGTTGTTCCTGAGCAACGTAGCTCAATGGTTCGCATCCAGACAGTTTCATAAGCTGGGGCTGGAGACCAGGCCAGTCCCAGGCCCCAACATGTGTGTATGAGAGAGAAAAAACTTCAAATATCTAGAAAGGGAATCACTACACATCAGACATCAGGCCTGTCCTATGGATAGATACACAAACTCAAGCCGACATTGTTCTATACTCTCTTACCAAATTTGGGTGCCTCCCTGGGTCCCCCATCCTTGATTTTCTCTTAGCAGGATAGTAAAAGAAAACACATACCCTTTTTATAAGTTTACAGTCCTCTGTAAGTAAAACTGAAACTTGCTATATTGTATCTTTCACATTCTAGAAATTCTCTGCATATAATCTTGCTTTTTCCTATGACCTTGACCACATTTTTTAGGTAATCACTAAGAAATAATAAGTAATCCTTCTTTATTAGAAAAGTATCAGGGATTTAATTTCAGAATATATCTGCATTTGTGCACATTATGTAACATGAAAATTTTCTTACTCTTTAGCTTCTATTGTTGACATTTGCAATGGAAGAAAATCCTGATGTTAATTATAAAATCATTTTTCTATTTATGGAATTATTTTGCTATAACTAGCCAAATTGATCAAAAATTAATCAGAAATTTTACCCATATGTAATCAAATATGGGTCCATAAAAAATCAAATATTTTAAAGGCTCGACCCATTAGAGTAAGATCTATTATTAAATTTATTTTCATAACATGTTCAAATGCCTCCACTTATGATCTTTGCAAAAACCTGTTTCCATCATCATTGTCTCAGTCTAGTTTGTTGAATGCACTGGTTTCTGCTTATTCATATGATACACGAATGCAAAGGAAAGGGTAGCCCTCCAATGGCATCTCAGGGCACTGCAAAAGAGGCATGTTTCTTTTGCCCTTGACTTATGTTACGTATTCAGCTCAGGTTAGAGAAGATGGTTGCCTGATATCCTGCCCTATTTTTCTTTGCCAGAGCAGATAGAGTATGCTTATCTATTAAAAGCACTCTGGAGCAACATTTAGCTAGGACACCTGTGGAGCTTGTCAACCAGGTTCTCAAACAGGTCACTGGCTGCTGGGGCAGCTTCAAGAACAGAATAACAAGCATTCTTTGGTATGGGTAGCAGGAATGTCTTCATGAGATCTGTGAAGAGAAATTTAGCCACAGGGAGAGGAAAGGAAAATATATTAACTTTCCTATTATTTCTTAATTGATTATTAATCTATAGAGTCATTTAGCAAAACATATTATAAATATTTTAACAGAAGCTGTGTTGCGTATAAGGGTTTTATTTTCTGAAGCTTGAAGACAAAATATGTGTCATTAATTGATAGTAAATAGTGCTTTGATTGCTACCCCTAGGCTTTCTCTCTAAAATAATAAAAATAAGTGACCTAGGCATATTTGGGAGAATAGTGTCTCACTCTTTTGAATTGTTGAGGTTGGGTTTGTTAGAATCCCAGGAAAGTAGGCCTTTTTATCTTAACAAAATGCTTAAAATAATTTTCTGATAGTTTTGAAAAGTTATGAAGTATAATACTTTATGATTAGGTCCTTTAATTGGCAGTTAGTAGCTGGCAGGATGAAATAAATACTGGATGAATGTAACATTATAGCCAATTATTTAATGCCTAATCATGAAATCACAGTGTGAAAAATGCAGAAATTTCATTATGGGGAATATTGTGTTATTTTAAGAACTGGAATTTTAGTTTAAAAGTGAGTGGTTTTATTACTTTGTTAAATAGTATCTACTTTTTTTTTCCTGTGGGAAGAAAGTCCCTCATTCTATCCTATGTATTATTTATAAAAGCTAAATGTAAGACACTGAGAAATCGATTAGGAAGCAGGTCACTTGAACTTATATTTCACTTTCACAATGTGAAGCATCCTTTTGGTGACTATGGGTAACATCTAAGTATTGTAAATGCATTTTATAGCAATAGAGACAGTATTATTTCAAAAACTGAAATCATCTTCATAGCAATGAATGAATGATGTTCCCAAGTTATCTATAATGATTGTGCAAATTGGAGGAAAAAGGAGAAAGAATAATTTTCAACATTAAATTATTTCCCAAAGCTTTTGCTCCTGCCTTTTTAATACTTTGTGAATTTCTAAAATGACATAACTTACCATTTGCTCTAACAGTTGAATTATGTGTGATGAAATTGATGACTGCTGAAGAAAATATGCATTTGAAATGTGTTAGGATAAAGAATAAAAAGGTAGCACATTCAAAGGTAACAACAGCTTCCCTGCAGGGTGAAACATACCAGATTAGTTCTCAATCTGAGAGGATGTTTTTGATACATTCAGGATAAAACTGTTTCTTTAAATACCTAAATATGAATAAATGTGTTTAATTGATTTTTTTTTAAAATACCACTTAAAGCCAAATTAAAATAAGTATGTCCAGAAGCAGACGTATACCTTTGTTATAGTCTAACTCTCAGGCAAGTGCTACAACTGGTAATTAACATCACCAGAATCCCTTTTCCCCGTGATGAAAGCCTAGATCCTTGGCAATAGTAGATAATAAAATGAAATTCTCTGCTACCATGTAGATGTTGGGCTCCACCAAAACTCACATTGGAATGTCATCCCCAGTACTGGTGGTGAGGTCTATTTGGGTCATGGGTGTGGATCCCTCACAAAGGGCTTGGTGCCTTCCCCATGGTAATGAGTGACTTCTCACTGTATTAGTTCACAGCAAGGCTGGCTGTTTAAAAGAACCTCCTCTCTTTCTCTTGGTCCTGCTCTCACCATGTGACCCGCCTGCTTCCCCTTCACCTTCTGCATTGACTCAAAGCTCAATGAAGCTCTCACCAGAAGCAGGTTGTTCTAAAGGGAATACCTGAGACCCGGTGAGTTATCTGGCTCCTAGTTCTGCAGACTGCACAAGCACAGCACCAGTACCTGCTTCTGGTGAGAAGACGGATTAACACACCATCCTATTGAATGTCTACTGCTCTGTTACCAAACACAAGCATTTGCAGAGATTGAACAGTCAACCTGTTAAAGTAGTCATGGTTGACATATCAGAATCTTTAATAACTAGATTAATTCTTTAATGATTCTTTATGCATTCATACACACATATACACAAATTCAGATTATAGCTCAGGAATCAATATAGAGAGAGAATATGTGTGTGTTGTGTGAATCACTGTCCTTCACTGTGGCAAAAGGTTTCCACAATTAAATTTTATTTCTTTGCTTTTCCTCTTCCATGTGAACTCAGGGTCTGCTGGGGTTTAGGTGCCTGTATTTTCTCCACTATGCATAATGGCTAATTCTTAGTATCATATAACAAGAGTTAGATAAAATTCTCCAAAGTCGATGACATTTATGAGAGACAAAATTCCAAAGTAACTATAATCAGCCACATCAAAGGACTGTATGCCTTCCAGATAGCATTATTACTGATAATAAATGAGGTCACCATATTTTCTTATTAATTGTTAATTTTCTGTATTATTTGCTGTCGGGAGACTGGAGACATACTGATAAAATTATCTTGTTTAGTTAATCATTTAGAATTATTTCCTTTCCTAAGCCTACTTCCACCCTTACTATTTTTTGAATTTAAAGCTCATGCTAGGAAAGGGGAAAATAGTAGCAAATTCTGATTCCTTGATAGCCTTATGGAATTGGTTACTAAAAAATATTCAAAATGTGTTTTCCCAGCTTAAAATCTATAAGAAGTATTTCCAAGGTCAAACCTAAACAAGAAATATGTACACACTCTTTTTTCTCTTTCCTTTTTTTAAAAAAAATTATTTTCATTATAAAAATGTTTATATTTTATTATATAAATAGATATAGATATATAGATATATTTTATTGTTTGGAATTCATTGGGGGTACAAAGAATTAGGTTACACTGATTGTGGTTGTTAGGTAAAGTCCCTCTTGTAATTGTGTCCTGCCCCCAAGAGATGGGCCATACACCGTGACCCCCTATCCCCTTCTCTCCTCCCATCTCTCTGCTCACTCATTCCCCATCCTCCCTCTTATATTAGACCATCTGCTGCCTTCATATTGGAATTGAGTACATTGGGTTCTTGCTTTTCCAGTCCTGTGATGCTTTACTAAGAAGAACGCATTCCACCTCAATCCAGGTTAGTACAAAAGATGTGACGTTTGGAATCTGCCTTGATTAGTCAACTATTTTGAAAGTATTGCTTGATTTTTTAAATTTTTGTTACAACATAATATCTGACATCTGACATAATATCTGAGCAGTTATCATGGAAGAAATGAAGTTGCTTTCTTGTGTGGCTCCACCACGCCCTTTAATTATGTTGTTAGACCCAGTGCTTCTCAGGGAAGCAATTGCTATATGGGGTATAGAAAGAATGTTCCCATTTCAAGGGAACATGTCAGTGAGTTTTCCCAAAGCCCACTTTCCTCAAATATAAAATGGGAATGATAAATATGTGAAAAGTTGATAAAGAAGGTAGAAGAGCTTTGCCAACTGTGAAATTTTATGTGGATCTGGGTTGCCGTGTTTCTAGGATTGTTGGTGGCAATGTTCTTTATACAAATAACCAAACAAAACACAAAAGAATGCAAAGGGAAAAACCCAAACTAAGCGGGAGCTTCTCATCCTAAGTGTCAGGGTTATCTGGCAGTAATTCTTTTGTTTGTATTCACGTGAATAACTAGCTGCCGGTTATCAACGGTTCCTTTTTGCTTTGCTTTATGCTGTAATGGACTTTCAAAATCTGTACACACATAATATCTAATACAGGAAGGTGCATAAAATGATTGAATAGCAAACTTCTGAGCAGCAGGAAGGAGGGAAAGAGCATATTTAACATAATAAGCCAGGAAGCTCCTCGACTCGGTGACTTTTGTGAAATTATATCAAATGTAGCCTGCGAGCGATTTTCTTCCCAATTAGAACCATAGTACACAAACTTGTTTTCAAGGTACTGCATGGCAAACAACAGAAAGAAATTCAGTTCACCAATGAGAAATGTGCAGACAAGACATAAAATTGGAAAGAGGGAGGTCTTTCTTTCACTAGGACCTGCTATTCTGAAGAACAGGCACTGCAATTCTGGAGTCACCTAGTGAGCTACCTGGACAAAGGATGTTACAGGCTAATTCTACAGGAAACTGCTCACAGGAGTGGGATAGCATTTTATCCAACAGCAATGTGTGAGGGATCCGTTATCTCTTTATCTTCACTAATATTTGATATTGTCCCCTTTTCTTATTTTAGCTATTCTGATAGGTACGTAGTGTCATCTCACTGTGGCTTTAACTTCCAGTTTCCTATCAGCTAAAAATGTTGAACATTTTTCATGTCCTGTTTGCCATCTGTATGTTCTTTTCAGTGAAATGTTCCTTCAGTCTTTTTCCTATTAACTATTTTTTTCTTTCCAGTTGCGTTTTGAGAGTTTTAAAAAATATACATACCTTCTCAAAGTCTGGGCACTAGTCCTTTGTTGGAGAGGAAGTATTTCTATTTGCTAGGATTGCCATAGCAAAGCATCACAGTTGGGTTGATTCAACAAAACACAACAAAAAGAAACTTATTTGTGCACAATTCCAGAGGCTAGAAATCCAAGATCAGGATGTTGACAGGGTTGATTTCTCTAGAGGGCCTTAGACGGTGTCTTCTTCCTTTGTGCTCCCTTAGTTGTGTGTCTGTCCTCTTTATGTGTATAAGGACAGCAGTCATACAGGATTAAGGTCTATTCGTGTTACTTCATTTTACCTTAATTACTTCTTACAGGCCCTTTTCTTGAAAAAAAACAGTCAGCTTTTGAGATTGGGGAGTAGGACTTCCGCAGGTAAATTTGGGGAGGACACCTTCTCATGCAGCCAAACATGCAGTTTGCAGATGTTTCCCTCCAATCTGTAGATGCCTTTTCATTTAAAGCACGGGGTACTTCACAGAGCAGTCATTTGGACTGGAGAAAATACAATTTACCAGTTTCCTTTTACGAGTCATTATTTTGGCATGAAGACTAACATCTCTGTTTAGCTCCCAGAGATGTTACTGTCTTTTCCTACAAACCTTATGGATTTTTTTTTTTTTTGCATTTAAGTTTGTCACTATTTTGAGTTGAATTTTATAGGAAGTTTGAAACTTTATCAAGGGAAATGTTACCTGTGGTTTATTCTTTTTTTTCTAGGTGTTTTTCCATTTGAAGAAATTCCTCTCTATATTTAATACAGTATTGTTACGAATGGGGTTTACATTTTTTGAAATGCTTCTTCTGCATTAATTGACATGATCATGTGATTTTTCTACATTTATTTCATTCCGAGTATCATTTGAGTCTTCTCTTTTTTTTTTCCTTGTCTTGGTAGTGTTTTGTCAGTTGTGTTCATCCTTATAAAGAATTGTTTCTTAACAAGTTTTTTTTCTCAAGTTTTTTTTTTGCTTTAAATTTCACTAATTCTGGCTTTCATTTCCTTCATTTTGCTTGCTTTGGATTTATTTTTCTCTTCTTTTTGTAGGTTGTTGAGGTGAAGCTCAGATTATTGATTTGCATTTCCCCTTAGGTCTAATACAGTTAGTGCTATAACTGTCTCTCTCAAAGCAGTGGGCCACAGTCATAATATGTTACATCTTTATTTGGTTTAAAGCAATTTAAAATAAAAATTCCCTTGAGTCTTCCTCCATAACCCATGGCTCATTAGAAGGGTATGTTTTAGTTGAGGATTTTTCTATTATCATTCTGCTATTATTTTCTAATGTGATACCATTGTGGCCTGAGAATATATTCTATATGATTTAGATTCTTCTCAATTTGCTGAGATTTATTTTAGGGCTCGAGATTTGAACCACCTTTACGCATATTCAGTGGTTCTTCAGAAGAACACACATTCTGCTGTTTCAGAATGCTGAGTACTCTATCAAGTTGGTGGTTAGAACCTGTTTCTTAATGGTAATGTTTTGTCTATACCCTTGATGACTTTCATTCTGATTGTTCTGTAAATTCTAGAGGCAGGGTTATCAAACTCTCCAACGGCAACTGTAGATTTATCTGTTGAACCCTAAACATTGAACTAGGAAATAAAGATAGGACTGTGGAGATGGGAATATGTTGTTAAATGAGAAACATTTTCTACCATAAAGGCAAGCAGTGTTTACCGTCTAGCCATGACAGAGTGCGCACTAAGCCAAGTGGTTTGATGAAATTCCAAATTCACATTATTTCAAAGTTTTGTAGATTGCTAGAACCATATTAACCTAAATTTTTTAAAAGTAGGCTCATGTAGGAGGGCGCCTGTGGCTTAAAGGAGTATGGCCCTGGCCCCATATGCCAGAGGTGGTAGGTTCAAACCCAGCCCCAGCCAAAAACTGGGAAAAAAAAAAAAAAGTAGGCTCATCTAGCACAATCTTATACATGTAAAGGTATCATTATGGACAAAGACACTTTTTACTTGCAACTCCTGTGATTTGATGTATTTACTTTTTTTTAAGTGTCAGAACACTCTGTTATTTCTTAATGCCCATCTTCTATATAACATAACTAAATTTAACATTCAAATATAAAATTACTATTAAGAAATGGGACTGTATGAATAATGCACCCAAACCAATTTATATTGTTTAGTACATTACATACTTTTGAATAGAGCATGATTAATAACTTTCAGAGTGCAGACTGATTTTAAAAATATCAAAACAACAGTAAAATTAAATTTATGCAAAATGGGTCATTATTCATTCTTTATATTTAAAAAAATCATCATTATCGAATAAAAATAACTCTTTCTGGGATCTCATTAGCTGTTTTTCAGTCTTCATATATATAAAACATTGACATTATCGTATAAAAATAACTTTTTCTGGGATAGTAGATGTTTATCTAAAGAATTCTTAAAGTTTCTGTTGTTTGCTGCTATAGTTTCTCAAAGCTTGATCCCCTCACCACTTTCATTAGACTCTCCCAAGAGTTTATTAAAACCTATATAACCAGACCTCACAAATTCTGCTGAATTTGCATCTTTGGGCCAAAACCTGGGGAATTCTGGGTAATACATGTTTTAAACAAGCTCCCAAATGGTTTCTTTGCCTGTCAAACTTGAGATTCTGCTCTAATTGCTTAAAATTCAATATAGACCATCAACTTGTAATTTAAAATGTAAATAATAGAATAATATTTAGATTTTTTATGTATTGTAAATTGTTATATTCCCTATTCTATAATTCATTTGAAAGTATAATCAAGTATTATTCTACATTTTTTATTTTGCAATTCTGATAACATCGAGTGATTGTGATTTTTCTACCATTCCTAATCCTGTAAATTGCTGTAGGATGAAAAATCACCTGGAGGCCATTCCAAGGACATTAGTAAGTTTAGCATTTATTTTCTGTCTTCTTTTTTTTAAGTGAATAATAGTAATCTGAATTTCACAAGCTCCTCTCTGATACTTGTAATTTTTTTTTTTTTTTGAAACAGAGTCTCACTTTGTTACCCACAGTAGAGTAATCTGGCATCATAGCTCACAGCAACCTCTAATTCTTGGGCTCAAGTGATTCTCTTGCATTATCCTCTCAAGTAGCTGAGACTATAGGCACCTGCCATGACACCTGGCTATTTTTTTAGAGATGCGGTCTCGTTTAAGACATTTAAGTCTTTGGAGTTATTCTAGAAGTTCATGTGAAGGCTAGTGACTATTTCCCCAGTTTCTTTTCCCTAAAGTGAGTGGCAGTTATTCTTGTGCATCAGCCTCTCAAGCAGCTGGGACTATAGGCGCTCACCATGATACCTGGCTATTTTTTTAGAGATGTGGTCTCATTCTTGCTCAGGCTGGGCTTGACCTCAGCCTCCCAAAGTGCTGGGATTACAGGCATGAACCACCATGCTGGGCAAGATGCATGTAATATTTTAAATCATTTGCAGAGATAATTACTGTAAAATGACAGTTGCTATGTCTTACATAACTATGATGGGATTATTTATGACTCTTGACTATTGTGGATATTTAAGTCTTTGGAGTTATTGTAGAAGTTCATGTGAAGGCTAGCAACTATTTCGCCAGTTTCTTTTCCCCAGAGTGAGTGGCAGTTACCAGAAAGGGTTGGCATCATTTGAGTGCCTCTGAGATTTCATCATCATTGAACAAATGCAATCTTTATAGAAATCTTTGCCTATAAAGTACTCTTAAGCTATGGTATCTATTTAAAACAAGAGGAGGAGTGGCCAGGACCAAATTATTGGGGATTTGCTTTTTTTTTTTTTGGCCAGGGCTGGGTTTTAACCCATCACCTCCGGCATATGGGGACAGCGCCCTACTCCTTTGAGCCACAGGAGCCACCCTGTTATTTATTTTTTTTTTTTAAGATAGAGCCTCACTCTGTGCTATGTAGGCTAGAGTGCCATGGCATTAGCCTAGCTTACAACAACCTCAAACTCCAGGGCTCTTGCCTCAGCCTCCCAAGTATTTGGGACTACAGGCAACTACCAAAATGCTTGACTAATTTTTTTCTATTTTAGTAGAGATGTGGTCTCACTCTTGCCCATACTGGTTTACAACCCATGAGCTCAAGTGATCCTCCTGCCTTGGCCTCCCAGTGTGCTAGGATTATAAGCATGCACTTATAATATCTGGCTAGGTTGCTATTCTTACATTTAAAACACTCTCCTTGGAACTGCAGACTAATACAGCCTCTTTGGAAATAAGTATAGAGAATCTTCAAAGAACTCAAACTAGATCTACCATTTGATCCTGCAATCCCATCACTAGGCATCTAACCAGCAGAAAAACAAAAATCCTTTTACCACAAGGACATTTGCACTAGACTGTTAATAGCAGATCAGTTTACAATTGCCAAGTTGTAGAAACAACCTAAGTGCCCATCAATTCAGAAATGGATTAACAAGGTGTGGAATATGTATACCATGGAATATTATTCAGCCATTAAAAAGATGGAGACTTTACATCTTTTGTATTAACCTGGATGTAGTTGAAAAACATTCTTCTTAGTAAAATAATGCAAGAATAGAAAAGCAAGTATCTGATTTACTCAATACTAATATGAAAGCAGTAGACAATCTAACACATAGGAAGAGAAAAACCCAAATCAATTCAAGTTTCAGGGAGGAGGAAAGAGGGAAGGAGGACAGGGAAGAAAGAGGGCATGTGTGTGCTCCCTCCTAATGCATACAATGTAGGGTATTTAGCACACCTCTTGGGCCCATGACGTAACTACAAGAGGGACTCTACCTCACAAATGTAAACATTATAAGCTAGTTGTTAGTATCCTTACATTAACCTGAAATTAAAAACAAAAAACAAAAAACAAATACTCTCTTTGTAGATTACATTATTTCTCCCAATTGTAGAAGAATTTCCTTAAAAGAGCTGTATACATCTCTTCTCATTGCTATGGATTTTCAAATACTTCCTTGAGGGGAAAGGTACATTTCCACTCATTATCTGGTTTGATCATGTTGATGTGGGCCAGTAGAATGTGAGGAAAAGTGATAGAGTGGATGCTAGTTTTGAGCAGCAGTTTTCAGTGGCACCTGTGCTTCTCTCCAACCCCCAATCAATCTTTTCTCACTGTCAATGAAGGTGCAGGAACCAGCAGACACAGGAGACAGAGTAGTACTTGCTGACCCAGCAGTAGTACAGCAATATAACATGCGTTAAAAACAAATGCTTATTGTCACAAATCATCAAGATTTAAGGTTACTAATGTTGTAATGTCAGGTGGGAGTTAGTTCTCTGCGGACAGGAGTGTTATGTCATTGTGACCCATTATCTTAAGAGGGTTTTTTCCATACATGCTAAGATGCTGCTGATGGGCCCAAGTAAATCACAGTTACTTATATCTCTCAGATTTTAACATATTTTATAGAGAGTATTTTAAAGACCATTTTGCACTTGGCAAACTTTCTAAGAATGGTTCTCTTTGCCCCCAACCTTACATATGTCTCCACAATTTTTTCCAACTATGCTATCAAATTTTCACTCTGTAACATTTCTTTACAACACATTTAGCACTACCAATAAATTAGAGCCGTTGCTCTTATAAACACTAGCATGAAAAGTCCAGCAAGGACTTTTGACTTATCAGTTGAAGTGTGTCTTTTCTTATGGTGTTTATATCTGAAGGAGAATGGAAAATCACTTCTATTATCTAAGATTACAATCATAAAATATATTTGGAGCACCTAAGTGCACTTTGGACTCCATCTGAAGCAGGAGAGGGCATATAGTTTAGAAAAAACATAAAAAGGATAAGAATTCTGATTGTCATTGGAACTTCTGAGTATAAGTTAAAGTATTCTGCTGTGTGAAAATATGAGCACTGATAAATCATAGAAAAATGTTCTATGAACTTGGAAAAAGCTATCCATTACAAGAAAAACCTATTCTTAATTTACTTAATGGTCAAATTGGACAAAATTTGTTTTATATTATTTTTATTTAGTTGAAAAATAAAACAACCATATAAGTATAGTACCTTTCAACATGACTTTATCTGTGTTATAAATTAGAAATAGTTATTTTACTGAACATGGCATGCTCATGACCATATCCTTATTCCATCATTTCCTTGTTCATGAACTTCTAGAACCAATTATTCCCTGAACTGGTCTATCCCTAAAACACTTGGTCATCCATATTCATGATATTTTGTGATTTGTGATCTGATTGTCATTTTTTGGCTCATTTCCTCTGCCAAATATATAACTCTCAGGAAAATAACATGTTTTTCTACTATAGCAATAATTGAACTGAAGGTATAAAACTATAATAAAAAATGAGTTGCTACAGACTATCTTATAATTAACCTGTAAAAAACTCTACACCTTTCTACATAGGAAATGTTAGAAATTGATTTAATCCAAAAGAAGATCCAAATAAGTGGAGAATTATGTCATGTTAACAGATGTGATAAACTTAGTATTAAGTTATATAATTTTTCCTTATAAATTCAAAATGGTCATTGATTTTAATAAAATATAGAATTCTAATATGTACACAGACTATTAAAATTTCTTAAAAACTAGGTTAATTTTTGAAAATGTAGAGGGTGAAATTTGCCTTATCATATATCAGAAATTATTACAAATATATAGCAAAAATGGAATAACTGATATAGGTTTAGATTTCATAAAAAAATTGTATCCTCTCAGGCAATGGGAAGAAAAAAAAAAGTTACTGGTGACAAAATATGGCTAAAGGTAAATAAGCATATGAAAATATGCTCAATGGCATTTGCCATGAAAGGATTGCAAATTAAAATAATGTGATGCCACTATATGCCTATTAGAATGGCCAAAATTCAAAATATTGACAATACCAAATGCTGAGAAGATGAGCATAAGGAATTCATTCATTGCTGATGGAAATGCAAAATGGTACAGCTATTCCACAAGACAATTTAGCAGTCTTATAAAACTAAGCACACTCTCAACATAGGAGTCCTTTTGTGCTTTTTGGCCTTTACTTAAAAGATTAAATGCTAATAAGTTAAACATTTTATGAAAATCAATGACCATATTAAATGGGAATAATAGGTTTTAACATATGCCTACACAAAAACATGTACACTCAAACAGAATCAACCAAAATGTTCCTTAATAAATGGATTAATAAATTATGGTATATCCATACAGAGGAATACTATACAGCACTATAAATAAAAGTGCTATTGAGTAACATAAAGGCATAGAAGAACCTTAAATTCATATTGCTACAGGAAAGAAGTCAATCTGCAAAGGATATGCATGACATGGGTTTAACTATGTGGTATTTCAGAAAAGACAAAATTAGAGACAGTGAAAAGATCAGTCATATCCAGAGGCTCCTGGGGAGGAAAGAAGGGAGGGATGAATGGGTAGAGCACAGTTGTCTTTGGTGGCTATACCACATCTTACTTAGAAGAATGTACAATAAGAAACTCTGTCTAAGAACTGACACAGTCTTTCGTTTCTTGAAAAACAACATTAATGTGTTTAACTATAAATTAAAATAGGGAAAAGTAAAAGATGTTTTTACAGGAATTATTTATTACACTTTATGGAAATAACACCCAGGCCAGTCCTCATCTGTGATTAGAGAACATAATTAAAGTTCTATTGTGGGTCCAATCTCACCCCTTCATAGAACCAATAAATTTCACTCTAGCAGGCCATGCACAGCCATTCTTTAAACTAAGAAATTCAGAAAGATGAAAAGGTTGTGTTCTATTTCTTCATGATTGGCATCCAAATCATGGAAATGGAATCTTTGGCCTGGATAGCATAATCTTCCAGTAGTATGTAGACCACATTCCTAAGGAATAGACTGGAAAACCCTTTGTCTGGATCCTTGTGATTTCTTCTCTTCCTTTTTCTAGTCTACATTTTGTTTTTCTTGTTTTTGCTACCATTTTTCCCTTTCTGACCAATGAGTCATGCGTTCCTCTTGTCTTAGGGCTAAGACCCCCTTATATCTTTCTGGGAATGACACTATCTTTAAAGATCCCCAAATGACCCTCTTTATATATAATCATTCAGGTCTAGACACTTCAATTCAGCATCAGTCAAAATTTCCCCAGGCCAGATTTCACCTCACATATTAGAGTCGTAACTCCCTGGACTACATTGAGCTTTGTCCTAACTTCCTCCTTCTAGGCCCTATGTTTTTGTTCTCCCTTGGGAACAGGGCAAAGGTGGAGAAATGTTTTACCTAATGTCTTACATTTTAGTCTTATCCATACTCCTTTATGCATCCCAGAAAGCCATGAAATATTGCTGTTTTCCATTCAGTTTATGTTTTACTTATAATTAACTTTTGTGTTGAACGTGAATAAATTGAAGACCTCTTGAAACAAACAATTTTATAGAATTGCATAGGTAAAATTTATATAATCTGTGTACCATAAATTACTGACATCTAAACATATCATAGATCTTTTATTTCCTCATATACTAATTCAGTGATTCTATTGCAATAAAACCAACATTTGTTACTTGTAATTTGTTCTATGCAAGCCTTTTCCTGTGCTTTGCTTATGATTCTATTATCTTCTAGATGAACAGTTTTGTATATTTAATTTAGAAGCTTTACATTAAGAACAGTAAAAGAGAATCTTCTCATCTATATTTCTACTTAAACTAAGATTATAATAACACGTGCTCCACCACATATGGACCTTTGCAAAATATAAGCACGTATGAATATTTTATCATAATCACTTATGAAGAAATAGCAGGGCTCCTAGTTCATGGACTATAAAGGATTAGTCTGTAATTCATAAACACATATTCTTTTTAAAATAGCAATAGACAAAAGGAAAAGAGAGAGAAAGAGAGATCATAATTTTGTTCTCAGAAAACACCGAATTTATTCCTACCACAAAAGAAATTTTTGGAAGGGATGAAGCTTTTGGCTAACTTATACAATAATAATAACAATAGCAAAAAGAATGTGAACTGAAATCTTTGGTGAAATCAGACACTCTGTTAATAATGTGGTACGAGAGACAGGGACAAGATACCAATTCTTGCTTTCTCAGCATTCATTCATTCATTCATTCATTCAATCAATCAAAACCCTAATGAGTGTACACTCTGCTAGACACTTGGGATGCAAACTGGTTACAACAAATCCTTCAAGTTTCTCAAAGCATTGAGGGCAGGAATAGTCATATAAACAACAAATATCATACACTGTTATACCGGATGCCTGAAGACTTTTTAATGAACTGTGAAGCCATAATATAAGATACAATCAATTTATCTACAAACAGTCACTCATGAAGACTTAATTCAGTGATATAGAAACAGAATTTTCCAGGCCAACAGGGAGAACACTCTTGTAGATGGCAGGAATATTCTGTACAAAGTTAAAGAATAAGGACACAATATGTTAGATTTGAAGTGATGAAAGTTGATTCATATTATTCAGTACAAAGGGTAGGCTTAGGAGGAGAGAAGTGAGACTTAGGAGGAAGAGATGGGCAGGGGTCAGGTCATACATGGGCACAATCAATCAAAAGGAGTTGAGATTTTATCATGAGACACTGGAAGTTTTTATGAGATTAGCATTTCAGAACCACATCCAGGATAGGGGTTAGAGACTGGATTATGGGGTAGGGGTCAGAGCAAGTGAGGTGGAGGGGATAAAGAGGGCAAGGAGAAATTGGGGGTGGAGATCACGAAAGTTCAAAGGAAGAGAGATCTGGCGGAGTCATTTAGTGATGAGAATCCAAGGAATAAACAGAACTAAAAGGAAATAGAAGTGATAGGTTTGGGCACTAATTTGAATAAAAATGATGCCAACAGCTTATAGAAGGCTCATGATGTACCACAGATCCATTTTCAATCCTCACTAACATTATTTTTACAAAACTTCTTTATCTCCACAATCAGAGGAGGTAATAGTTTCACAAAGGCACACAGATTTTAAATTATAGAATGAGGCTAAAATGATACACTCCTCGACACAGAGTTGGTATATTTTCACTTCCTTTGTTTGGCACTTTTAACTGGATTAGAGAGGAGGCTGAGGACAATGACAAGATGCTTCTCGCAGATCTCTGTCATGGATGCTGTTCCCCATTTGAGGGGATAATGAATTAAGTGGAGACAACTAAGGAATACCCAGGTGGAAATGACCAGTAAGCAGCTGGAGATGTGGGTGGGAGGAAGTTTCCTGATCGTCCTATTTCGTAGATGCACTGTAGCTGAAATACACACATAATGATTGCTGCTCTTTGTGTCTTCCTGCTGTATTTGTAGGTTAGATCAATATATATTTTCTCTACTTTTTTAGGTTAAAATTTATAATATACATTTCTTAGTTACTTCCTGAAGGATAAACATCTTCTATTTTTCATTGGTCATATTATTTATTCCCATTGGGTGCATTGTACTAATTACACAACGCAATTTGATTGAAAAAATGTGGTCTCTACTCTCTAAATGATGATAGTCATCTACCTTTTATAGTTTCCTTTCTTTTCCCTTTACAGAAATTTATTTTCCTAGTCATTATTCGCCTTATTTCATGTCCTTTTGGCTCAGCTGCCTTAAATCCTGCTTTGCAGGATAACGACTATACATGAAAACATGGACCTACAAGTAGAAAGCTTGCACTCTTACAGTGGGAACAAACAGAACTGTAAAAGCAAAAAGATGAAAACTTTCGCTCTTTTGTAAGGAAGACTTTTGAGTTGAGATGGCAGGAAAATTAAGTGGCCAAAGGACTTTGATATAAAAGCAACCAAAAAATAGCCACCAGGGACAGAGCACAGAATACACAGAGGAAGAACAGAAATTACTTTTCAGGCTGACTCTTCAAGGGTAATTCTTAGCACTTTCCTATAATTAATTTATTTTCTGATTTAACTAAGAAAATACAAAGCTATTGCAAATTTCCTCAGGGCTAGATTACAACATTACATTTTATCCTAGTCCTAGAACAATAGTGTCTTAGTCATAGTGTTATACGCTCTGCTTGAGGCGTGTGAGTGGGGTGTTGCTATAAAAGATATCACTGCTTAGTTCAGCCAGTTGATTGGAGGTCACTCAAATCTTTTTTTCTCTTGGGAGAGAGGATGGGGGGAAGGAGGGGAGAGGGAAGGAGGGAGAGGGTGAGAGAGAGAGAGAATGAGAGAGAGTGCACTTTCACAGGGTAATTTATGTTAGTGCATGGTCCATGGCCCCGAGATCCATTAATTAAATTAATTACATTTCACAGCATTCACTCATGAAACATACTGAAAAAAAAATTGGAGGGCAACAGGAAGCACGCACACTGCAGCATCTGGTGTTGACAGTGTTGCGCCCTTGAGAATTATTAAATGATAGCTTGACATAATTTAGACTTCAGAATTACTAAAGTCTGTCTACTCTTTGAAAGTGTGTATTTTCCTAATTTAGGTAATTCATGCAAATTCATGTATTTCAAAATGTGTGTTCCATGGTTGCCTATAAGTCATGACTTCATATAATCTACGTAATAGTGGTATCACTAAGCCTGAAACTATATTTCTGTGAAATTAAGTGATGTCATTCTGATGAAAGAGGTTCTACCTGGAAAATATTGCTAATAAATATAGGACCTACTTTGATATTTTAGAATTCCATAGCGAATTAAATATCATGAAATAATGAAATATACTGAGGTCATACATTTGAGAACAACAGGTCAGTCAAATCTTTTTTCTTGTGGAGTTGATCAAAGATTATATGATTGTCAAAAAGTTAAAAGTATGTAGTATATGGAAATACACTAAACTAGATTGACCCCATCCAATATCATGGCTTCAAATTGCAGCTACGTGCTAATTATCCAATTTTCTATGCTTTTAAAGCTCCAAAACTCAGATTTCGATCCTCAGCCTCTCTGCTTGGTTTCTCCACCTTACTGTGCCTTATACCCGACTCCTACTTTTCTTCCCCTAATCCATTTCCCCCCATCTTTTTCATCTTACTTCACTTCATGAAATCGGAACTTGATTTCCTCCTTTTGGCTCAGACTATCAAATATGACTCACACCCCATGTCAACTTAAAATATGACTCAAATCCTGTCAACTCTACTTTAAAATTTTTTTTCAAAATAATTACCACTCTAACTTATGCTATCTCTTCTTAGAGTGACTGCAGTCACATCTCACCACCTATTCCTACTCTTTTTAGTCAATTATCTCAGCAGCCAACCGAGCATTAAAAATGTAAATCACATTAGGTTCTAACAAAAGCCCCTTACGTGGCTTCCATTTCTCCCCCAGAGAAACTGAAATTTCTATGGCACTTAAGACCTTCCATGGTCTGGCCACCTTCTTCCCTTCCAAGTACACTCTTTTTCCACCTTAGCCACATTGCTGTTGTCAAGAGACCTCTCTGCTGTTCTTGAACATGACAGACAGCCTCCTACCCAGGTCTCTGCATTTGCTGGTCCCATTATTTGGAATGCTTTTCGTTCCAATGTCCACTTGACGCCTGCCTTCACCATCTTCAAGCCCTTGATGGAAGGTCATATTCAGTGAGGACTTCCCTGGGAACCATATTTCAGATGGAATTTTCACATCATGTTTAGCAATCCAGTACTGTGCAGACATAGCTCTGACCATCATCTGACATCATTTAAGCATAACATTGTATTTCTTAATTCATTTTTTATTTCTCGTGTATTTGCTTACCTCCCCTCATAAGCAGGCTTTTAGTGGGAATGGTGTTTATTCACAGTAGTATCCCCAAAGCCAGAAAAAGGTGCTTGTCATATAACAAACATATAGTAAGCATTTGTTGAATAAAAGAATTGAATGTAAAATTACGGTCAGACATTTGAGGGGAAAACTTTTTATTTCCTAAAAAAATTTATTTAGATATCAGGTAAATAAAAATAATTAATTTGTTCTTTCATCTCAGTTAGAGGAAGGAAGCCTTGGCAGCAGCGTCCTCCCTCATCTCCATGTGATTCCTTTCAAAGCTTATTCTATAGTTTTCTAACCTGAAGCCCCCAGGATTAAGTTAGTGGAGGATGAGCTGGAACACCCAGTCCCTTGTTCTCAGGGTAGGGTACCAGATCTTCTTGGCAGACAGTGTAGGTAAAACTGCAGGCTGGGGCCAGTTTGCAGCGATGAGCACACGGGTGTTTGCTCACCAGCACATTCTCTGCTCCCAGGCAGGGATGCAGGCCATGTCTGCATCCACCTCTGCATCTCTGCTCTGATCTCTCTATCTGGGTGGCCTCCCTATTCTCCTATCAGTGTGGAGCTTCACTCTCCAGGCTAAAAGGCTGAGTACAAAGTCATCTGTCAGTGAAGCTCCTTAAATGATATTTTCCTTCCCCAAACTTTTATTGACTGTCAACCCATGGATCAAAATCGAATTCACTACATTTCATAGACACTGCTTTGAATTCCATTTAACTAATGTTTTGGATGCTAGACAGTGTGCTTTCTACCTATGTGCACCTGAGCCTCAACTGAGTGTTATGCTCACCAAAATTCAGATGCTTATCTACATAAGAGTTTATTTAGGTACATTCAATTTAATAATTGTATATAAATATTATTAAAATAAATGTGTGAGCCAGGTACAGTGGCTCATGTCTGTAATCCAAGCACTTTGGAAGGCTTGGGCAGGTAGATGGCTGGAGTTTAGAAGTTCAAGACAAGCCTGAGCAAAAGCAAGACACCCCCCACACACACACACTAAAATTAGAAAGAAACTAGTCTAGACTTGTGGCGGGTTCCTATAGCCTCAGATACTTCAGAGGCTGAGGCAAGAGAATCACTTGAGCCCAAAAGTTTGAGGTTGCTATGAGCTATGATGTCACAGCATTCTACCAAGGGTGACAAAGTGAGACTATGTCTTTAAAAGAATAAAAATAAAAGATGTAATTTTAGAAAAGGTAGTGTTGTTTCTGTGAGAATATGTTGTGTTTTGCGAAGTTTAGAAAAAGCTAAGTTGAAGTATATGAGCAAAATTAAAGAAGAAATATAAGATTCTAATAATTACAATAAAATATAATACATTTAAACACATTCTAATTCCTTTAAGTTTTATTCTACTTTAAATAAACTGAAATTGAGAATTATGATTGACTCATTAAGATTATGATTTATACGAAGAAGACTATATCTACAAACTCTAGTTAATAGAGTAATAATCAATGGATCCTAGCATTATGTCAAAATATTGGCCAATTAATTTTCACTTGTATGTCTTATTTCCATGATCCTCCTCTTTAACTAGCTTTTAAGAATAACATCAGAAAACTGTTCTCAATTATCTTTGAACTGAAGATTTCTACTCTTACTCTAACTCAACCATGCTCAATGTCTCTAGTTAAACTGTATGACCCTTGAAGGCAGCGTCCCCATAACAGATCTTATAATTTTTGTTCCAATTAGTTGTATGGAAGTTATGTAGTAACAGATAGTTTGAAAGATCTTGGGGTAGGCCGAGTGCTGGTTTGTAGAATCATACTGATCTACATGTGTTCTATTAATTAATACAAACCAAAGAAGAGAGAGTGAGAGGAAAAAAGGGAGCCCTGTAGAAGATAACTATCTAACCTTAGAACTGTGACGAAACCCCAAATTTACCTGACTCCATATTTCTTGATGCTATCCGTGGTGCCACAGCCCAATTTTGCACATTCCTTTATTTGAAGAAATCTTGAAGAGAGGAATTTCACTTTTTTTAAGTTTTCCAGTTAACTAAAAATTTAATCCAAATCAATAACATTTTATTGTGATGGCCACTGCATCTCCTTAAAATGTCACAGTGGAAATGTATTTGAAATAAGTTCTGAATAGTATATGCTAAGAACACTATGTCTGCATAATCTCTATGATCTTGGAAAATCAAATTGAAAAACTGTTCAAAATACATCCATTGTTTTGGCCACGTGGCTATAACTGTCACCAGCCATCAGTGTCTAGGTTGATCTATCTACATGATGTCATTGCTAATTTTTGAAGTCTTGGCCAATAAGATTTATTGGAGCTGGATAAAATTTTTTAAGTCATAGCACGTCTTTGGAAGTAATGAAGTGTTTGCTATTTAACGTAAAAAAAATCTGGTTAGGATCCCAAAACAAAAATCATTGAATGAAATGGTGCCATGTACTTCTACGGTGTGGATAATATGTCAATGGCAGAATGTAACTTTAGGCCACATGCGTATGGCAAATGTTCACACTTAGTGCTATGTGGGAATGGCAGTGGTCGCCTCTAATAAATAATGTGTGAAAATCAATAGGACAGTTCCAGAAACACCTCCTTTCTGTCCGTGGCATAAGGCCAAAGCTCTGCTACATGGATATTATTTATGTTTTTGACAAAGCATCTAGTGTTACACTAAATACAATATTCTAGCTCCTTGAAGGGAAAATTTTATTAATGTAAAGCATTTGCTGAGTAAACTGTGAGATTCCTATAAGAAACTGTAGCCCTAGAACTGTTTTTATTTATTGAGTGCTGAAATATGGTACTTACTTTTAAAGTTTAAAAGAGAGCAAAATAAAGACAAATAAAATAATGGGGATTTAAGTTTTAAATATACAACTTTGGTGACATGTTATTTATAGAATATGAATTTCTTATGTCTGATACTTTCCAAATATTATTTTGCAAAACTCTCTGGTAATTCATGAAAGATACACATCAGATAAATATTCATATTCAAAGAAGTTATCAATGTTTTACACTAGGATTAACACTTTCATGACATAAAGCCCTTTCAGAAATCAATAATCTTCTTTATCAATAATGGTGTCAGGATCTTCCACTTCATGAACTCCTGAACCTATTGTTGTTCATCTCTGCACAATGCCTATAGTTTTACCACCGATACCTTTATTTTACTTGCTCTTTTAAAAAAAAAAAAAATTTAAGGCAGAATCTCATCTTGTTATCCTCAGTAGAGTGCCTTGATGTCATAGTTAACAGCAACCTCAAACTCTTGGACTCAAGAGATCCCCTTGCCTCGGCCTCCCAAGTAGGAAGGACTAGAGGCACCCCACAACACCTGACTAGTTCTATTTTTAGTATATAGAGAGACTCACTTGTGCAGGCTGGTCTTGAACTTCTGGGCCCTGGCTATCCACTGGTGTCTGCCTCCCAGAGTGCTAGGATTACAGGTGCAAGCCACTACGTCCAGCCTGTTTTATTGCTTTATGTAAAGCAGTTTCTATACAAGTTCCTCAGAGTGCAGTCAGATAACTGTTAAGCACGTTTGAAACACCCAGGAGATTCTGCCATGTAGCTCAAGGATAATTCCAAAATATGATAAAGGCACTCCTTCGACTCACAGCTGTAAAGTTTTAAAGTTGCTGACTATATTGGCTTAGAAGCATTCAGCAAAGTTTGAGTCTGCAGCTCCAGGTTTGATGTGAATTCTTTTCCTGTGTTTTTTGTTTGTTTGTTTGTTTGTAGACAGAGTCTTACTCTGTCACCTTGGGTAGAGTGCCATGGCATCATAGCTCACAGAAATCTCAAACTCTTGGGCTCAAGCAATCTTTTGCCCTAGTAACCCAAGTAGCTGTGACTATAGACACCTGCCACAATGCCCCACTAGTTTTTCTAATTTAGTAGAGATGGGGGTCTCATTCTTGCTCAGGCTGGTCTTGAACTTCTGAGCTCAAGTAATCCACACATCTCAGCATCCCAGAGTGCTAGGATTATAGGCGTGAGCCACGTAAGCCAGTGCCTGGCTTCTGTGGGTTTTATCTATGAATAGTCACACAGCCAGTCAGGTGTAATAAATGTATACCTTCCATACATAGTCATATTTCCTTTAAAGAGCAGAAAAGATCACCTAAATGGTTGATGTTCCACTTTCTAAACCTGAGGATGAAAATCTTTTAAATTAGTGGTTATAATACTATACTAGATATAAGTAACAATACTTTTTGAATTCGAAAATGGAATAGTGCTCTTATGTATATTTCCCTCAGTCTCTTATTCATTTAATGGCCAGTCTTGTCTGAAAGTGTTTAAAATCCCTTTCCAAAGTTGCTGTAATGCACATTCTATAAGACTTGTGTACAGTAAAATATTTTCACAAGGGGTCAGTAGCATGTCTTTAAATTCTGATTTTAGAGGAGAATGTTTTCATCTCATCATTTTTAAGTATTATTTTATGTGCTGTGAAATAATAACTGACCTTGTAAGGATAAAGCTTTTCGAGCTTCATTGTATTCCGTCAGGTATTTCTGTTGGTTCATCAAAAAGAAAATATAGAAAAGCAATAAAATAAAGGAAAATAGCACAATTAAGAGTTATTTGTGGAAACACCAGTTTGCAGAGCAACAAGAATGCTTTTTTAAGTTAAAACAGTTTTTCTTATGTTAACTATAATGTTGCAGTGGAAAACTTCTAAAACTTTGCCTTTTTATGAAGACATATAAATATAGAATTTACTTAGTTGGGTTCAAATGGCTCATTGGGGAAAGGTTACAAAGATTAACAAAATAAAGTTAGGAGAGATTAGGCTAAAAAAAGGGTCAAATTAACCTATCTTGGTGGTCAAATCACCAAAGTTCTGAACTTACAAATAACTAGTCCTGCCTTCCTGCCCTTTGCTAAGTGTGGATTGTTCCATGTCTCTCTCGGAGTTGTCTTTACCCAACCCTGGGGTCAACTAGTCAGTGACTCTGCTATATTCCGGTGGCAATGATTGTACATTGAATTTAGTCTAGCCTCTTAACACTTCACGATCATTTCACAATTCTTTGCTAACCTCTGTCTGTTTCAGATGTCTTCCATTTATAATTTTCCCTTCACATAATCTTCTTAAGTATTATTTAGTTAAGCCACTCTTAATTGTCTATGGGATAAAACACAACCCTTTTAAACTTTACCCCAGCGAACTTGGAAATACTTATTTCCTATTTATTTTCTTATAAATGTTAGCATATGAAAGTAAAATCATATATGGATTTATACCTACTTGTTTTTTCCACATCAGTGAGCCCATAGGCAATCACCTTCTCAAATATTTTTGTTGTTGTTATTGTTATCCATCTGAGTTTTCCCCATTTAGGGTTAATTCACCATCATAATCTCTCCTGCCCATGAACATCTAGAACCTTCTAACATGTGGTAATGAAGTCTGTTTGAATTGCCTATAACCATGGTTTCAGATTCCTTGGAGACTGTGCTCTGGTTGAGAAGGTAGGGCAAAGGGGTAGTAAATTAAAAATTATGTTGAAAAGGCAAAATAGGTAATAGTCACTGACTCAAAGTAATAGACAGGTGGTTTCATTGTTGTTATAAGTGTCTCCATAGGAAGTAAGGCTCATTTCTTTGAATTAAATACACTTTTAAAGAATTACTTCTGTGAATCTCATTCTGATCTAGCCACTACCCTAGGCAATACAAAAGAAGGGGAACAAAGTATGGGTCACAGGCCCTCCCCTCAAACCTGGTCTGTGTATTTCTGAATGTTCTTACAGAGAACTCAGTTCTGTTTTCATGGAGAATTTATGGTATATGTAGAGGACAGAATACAGTGACTTAGGAAGCACTGAGATTTCTAGCTAGTCTGTTGAATAAATAATGCTATTCTTTCAACGTCTTGCTGCTTTCATCGTTGTATCTACAACACTCTAAAATGCTAGTCAAACTTCAGAATACCCCTACACAATGATTATGGGTATTCTTTTCCTGAGATTTACTAAGGGGCAAATTGATGCCTACCAAGTTACCTTAAAAATGCAGATCAGACCAGGGAGCAGCTTTTTTGCTATAACAAGTTGTCATGTTACTGTTTCTCACTGTAAGCTGGAATAGGCAAAAGTGTGTTGTTCACATAAGTGGAATTGGAGAGTATTATGCAGTATTTTAAAAAGTGAGAGCTTATTCTTAAGAAAAAGAAAAGGCTGAGGGCTGGTAGACAGAGAGGTAGGACTGGATATTTGGGAGAACAGGCTGATATTTTCTTCTTAAATGCTGAGCATACTTAAAAAATATGTAGCTTTGGTTTATTACAGCCAACTACCCATAGCAACATACCCATATGGAAATAGCCACCTTTGTGTTGTTAATTAAACCCCAGATAGAAAGAATGAGAAATCAATCTAAATGGAGATGATGCAGAAAGGATTTAGCAAGATGAAAATAACTGAACAGCAATGAGAGATGGGTGCTACATAGTTCTGGAATTATACATAGAAAACACAAGCTGGTGAGACATTTAGAGACAGTACTTCTGCATATACTTGTCTCCAGACCTTCTGCCAAGAAAGACCTCAGTCCATGAAGGAAAACAATGTGTTGGGACAACCAGGCATTCCTTGAATCAGGACCTGTGTTCCTATGGGACTTCCCTAGTCCTTGAAGTACCCATGCTGATCACTGCTGTGTCTCAAACGTTAACCCAGGCTCGTTACCTCAACGTTCATATAGATTAGCATTCTGGCTCCCAGTTTAGCTCCATTTCTTTGATTCTGACAACTTTATACTTTGGTGTACTGCCATTTGTATTCCACATGGCTCCTTACACATGCGTGTAGCACCCATTAATTCATTTCTTTATAAAGCTGAAATTCAATCAGTGCCAACCATATGCTAAGTGCTCTGCTAGGTGCTGGAAATCAGTAGTGAGCAAAACACTGATTTTCTGATGTTTATGTGTTAAGAAGAGAGAAGCTGAAACCTTAAAATTCATGTAAGCAAAAACTATTAGGATAAAAGTTGTACAGGAAAAACATAGGATGTGTGGTGGCAGACTACAAGGATACTCATCTAGGGTTTTAGGAACATTCTCCCAAAGGAAGTGGGGGTCTAGACCGAATCCCAGGGCTTTTCAGTATGCAGAGTTGTGGGGTGAAGTGGAGCAGGGAAGATTCTGGTTAGGCACCTTGTGTAGATGCTTGACTTACAAAGGATCTGCTCTCTCTGAGGGATGAGTGCACGTCACTGGCACTGCAGCAGATTAATCATGAGGCAGGCAAGTTTTGTTCTGTATTCTAAGAGGACAAAGGCCTGGGAGGCAAAAAGAAAAATGAAGGAAAGAGGATAGATTTAACTGCTACTCAGGACGTGGGCACAGCTGGGATGTGGGCTTGAAGAGAGTGAAGTGGCACAGGATTTTGTGTTTCTAGATGGAGAAACAACCTTTTGAGAAGCAGCTGCCTGATATGGTCAAAGCCTGTGACATACAGAACATAGGTGCCCAGACCAATCTGCCAAGAGTAATGAACACGCAGCTTTCCTGGTCATGTATGTGGAAGTTTGTGCACACACACGTGTATGTGTAGGCTGTGGAAATCAAGAAAAGACGTCATGATGTCCACATAGTCTTTGAGTAAAGAGAGGAAAGAAGTAAAATGTGAACGAGATCCATCGTCATGATGAGAAAATGAACTTGGAGGAGGCCATGAACTAGATCCTTAAGGCAGAGATGTTCTGGGAAGAACATAGGATTGGCAACTTAGCTGAACTCTTAGTTACATACCCAGGGGAAACCCTTGCATATATTTATATACAAAATTATATTAATATAAGAGGCTATTGGTATAATTAATGCTAGGTCATTAATCTTACTGAGCATTGTATATAGAACCATTATTTGATTTTTTTGATATATTCAAATTATAGTGGTATTATTGTGAGCACAGTTTTATTAAAATAAAGATATATTTGCACAAGCATGGTGTCTGGCATGTAAAACCAAATATGCTATAATTTTTAAAAATTAACAAATGATTTAATTTATAGAGTAAGCAATTATTGATTTAATATTATTAATCATTTCAGTTTTCCAATCTTATGCATACTTCAAATGATATTTGTTATAAAAAATCTTTTAATTGACTCAAATTAATCTCCATTGGTTTAATGAATCTTGAATGAAGTTTATGTAATCATTAATTTTGTAAGAAAAATGTTTAAAATCCAAGTACATAACATTACATTTTATTAGAGGCCACAAACTTATTATTCAAACATATTGCTATTTTTGTCAATAATTGCATTTTCTCTTAACGTCAAATAAAATATTATAAAGTTAAATATTAATTTTTCATGAAAAGAAAACAACAACAAAATCTGAAGTTAGGACTTAACCCAAAAAAGAACTGAAAATCCTAAAGAAGCATATAATAGTCTGAGGTAACTTTGGTGTTAACTATGTAATTTTTAAAGTTATGCATACTTGTGAAAAGATTGCAATATTCTCTTGCTAAATGTGATTTTCCAACTGCATAGTGAGAGGTTTTGCTTCTAAATAGCTTAAACTTAGTCTGGGAAGGGAGATTGTTGGTATTCTCTCTGTCCTCCAAAATTTTGCCACTTAAATTTTTTAGTCTTTCCATTTCTGTTCTATATAAATAAGACAAAACAGGAATGAGAAAATATGTTTTCATTGCCTTAGAATGATGTATTTGAACTCAAATTCATAGATAATTCTTGTAATATGTGGTTTTAGAACTACAACGGCAATAGTTGATATTGAGAGCAAAAGAACCCATAAAATTTTCCCATAATGAAATGTACTATTAGCAAAGACTTATTTTAAAATTTCTCAGTATTTCATAGTTTAAAAATCATACACATTCACACATATGGATATTTGAACAAATGCCTAAGAAAATGAAACCAAAGTTTAAAGGAAACATATTTTAAAATTGTAAAGCTAAGATCATTCATAGCTCTAACCAAAATGTTAAGTACTTCTTAAGCATGTCTAGAATTCGTAGGTAAAACAGAGAATCATTCCTGATTGATTTCATTTCTTAATACTTTTAATTATTTGAAATCTATTGAAAGTATACCCAGTAGGTTAACAAAATTTTAGAGTAACTTATGAATTAATCAAGTTTTTGGTAAAGTTTCTGAATAATTAGTCATTGTTGGGCTATATTCCAGTCCAGTGGTCCCCAACCTTTATGGCATCAAGGATCAGTTTCACAGAAAGTAATTTTTCCATGGACCCTGGGTTGAGGTGAGGGTTAGGAAGGAGGGGGGTTGGGAAGGAGGAGGAGCTCAGATGGTGATGCTGTCCATCCAGTTCCTAATAGACCTGTCCTGGTACCAGTCAGCCCACTGCTGGGAGGTGAGGATGGAAGTCCCAATCCAAAGATAGATCATGATTTAAATTTTCCAAATTAAATATGTATTTTTTTACATCTAATTAAGTGTCAAAAATACCCTCTAAATATAATGAATACCTGTTCACTTCACTGGCAAGGCTGAATGGCAGGAATCTTGGAGCCTGTATCAATGACCTCTATCTTCTCCAATCTTCCCTAGACTTCTCACAGCTTTCTAATAGATGAAAATATAGCCTTTGCTATTGATACAGGACACCCCTATTCAACGCTGGACAGGGGATCCCAGGTTTCCTAAGCCCGGGCAATTTCATGAAGGAAAGGCCCTGTCCTTTTGCCCTGAGCTGGAGGAACTACGTTCATTCATTGTCCATAATACTCACTCACATTGAAAACATGTTTCCTTCTGCCATGTCCTGGCCAAGTGTAATTCTCAAGGCCTTACCCTGGACAAAGAACAGATGTAGAGACTCCCCACATGGGGAGAGTCTCTCTGCCAAGCTCTGGTCTTTTTAGTCCTTCTATATTCCTTTCTGTCTAATAAAATCCTGTCTTACTACTGATCTGTGGGTTCATTCTTCAAATCCCTGAGACCAAGAACCTACTGAAGAAAGAAATCCCAGTAACACTATCTTCTCTTTTTTTCTCTTTGGAGCCAAAGTCTCACTCTGTCACTTTGTGTAAAGTGCCTTGGTGTCAAATCTTGTAGCACCCTCAAACTCTTGGGCTAGAGCAATCTTCTTGCCTTAGCCTCCTGAGCAGCTGGGACCACAGGCGGCCACCACAATGCTTGGCTGGTTTTTCTACTTTTAGTAGAGATGGGGGTCTTACTCTTGCTTAGGCTGGTCTGGAACTCCTGAGCTCAAGCAATCCTCCTACATTGGCCTCCCAGAATGTTAGGATTACAAGCGTGAGCCACCATGTCCAGCTTGCTGTGTTCTTTCAACTATATGAAAATTCTCAAGTTCATCACCCATGAAGACAAAGGGAAGTACTTCTTTTGCTTGCTGTGGTGCCATCTGTCCTGTTTGATTTTTCTCTTTCTGTTTCTCTGCCTCTGTGTTTCTGTGTTTTTCTGTCTCGGTCTCTCCTCTCTTATTTTTGGTGATCAGGTTATGTGCCTCTGTTCTGAACTAGGTTTTCTTTTCCAAAGTTTTATTTTCAAACCACTCTATGCATTATCAGTTCCCCAACTCTTCTCTTTCTCTAGATTATATTGATCCCTTTATGTTTAATAGCTTCATTTCGGAAATACTAACTATGGCATTTTTGTGAACATAGTACCTTTCCCTATATACACACAGACAAACATACACATGCTTACATATCTCTGTTTAAGGTCCTGAATCTCAGGAACCTCTGAAAGGGTAGATTAGAAATGCTCTCTTCCTTTCAATAAACCCCAGATAAATTATGGACCAAAAAATAACTTTTTACGACTGTTTTGTAAATATGCACCCTCATCTACTGAAAATTAAATGCAATGCACCAGTGAGGTTGAACTGCTTACAGTACAAGGCGGCAATCTTTGTGACTAAAGAACTTAACAGAACCAGATGCTGAGAAGAAGTAACACGTGAAACTTCTTCTCCAAGCAAAGAGAAGGAAATAGAAGGCACTCTTCCCAATATTTGAATTACGCTAATCTCCTCATAAAACCCTGAATTATAGTTCCATGTACAGAATTACAAATTTGAGGAAGATATGTAGTTATTATATATACTTAGAGATTTTAGTCCAAATACCAAATGATAAATTATAAATGCTGAGTACTGATCTCTTCCCTTTAAATTACATGAACAGTGCTCTGCAGCATAGGAAACGGAGATTTTAATTCACTAGTCTACTTACGGTGTCTTGTTAATCTTCTTACAAAGTCATCTGTCTTACAAAGTATAGTTACATACCAATATACTAAACTGAAATTAGAATGCTTGTAAGAATTGATCTATGTACAAAATGTTGATAATATATAACATAGCATTTATTATTGGCAATATTTTTTTTAATTAGAAGAAAAAATTATGATTTTTTTGTAGTATGAACTGCAAACAGAAACACACAAATTGCCAGATTTGATCTGTAAATACTTGCTGCTGTCTTTTTTCAATTTTACTTTTCCCTCCTGGTAAATTCAGTAATCTTGAGTTCAGCAAATATTTATATATAAGTTACTATTAATCAATTTCAATACACTGTAAAAATCATTGATAATTTGAATGAAGCATAGCAGGTATCCTGAACAACACTAGAAAAATATCTATTAATACATTGGCTTGGTGCCTGTAGTTCAGGCCACATGCAGTGAGCTGTTTGGTTCAACCCCAGCCTGCACCTACTAAACAATAATGACACAACAAAAAAAACATAGCTGGACATTGTGGTGGGTGCCTGTAGCCCCAGCTACTTGGGAGGCTAAGGCAAGAGAATCACTTAAGCCTAAGAGTTTGAGGTTGCTGTGAGCTGTGACGCTATGGCACTCTACCCAGGGCAACATAGTGAAACAGTTTCAAAAAAAAAAAAAAGGAAAAATCACCACAGAAAATCCATTCCTATTACCTTACGTTAATGAAATTTGCTATATTTAATTTCCTACAAGAAGATGAATAAATTAAGAGAGTTTTTTGTTCATATAGAATTTATTTTTCAACATAAAGCAACTGTAACATATAGCAAAGGGAAACACATAATATTCTTTACACTTATATTTTACCGACACCTCGCTTTTAGTAGATTAAGTCTTAAAATTTTACATGATGGAGTAAAATCATAGGGAGTTTTCACATTATGGCAACAAAGTAATCAGTTGGTGAGGTGCCAGATAATATGTCCTAATCTTTTACTTACAGTATTTTCAAACCTTCATAATAAACCATGTAAGCAGCTTGGAATACCTCCTTTTAGAAATGTTCAGGGTCTATATGTACTCTCATTATGTGGTGATGAAATTGTATTCTACAAACCCAACTTTCACCTCTGTTTTGTAACACAGTGTTTTTTGGACATTTTTATATTACTATGGTCTTTTTAACATCTTCATAATATTCCATGGCATGGTCATTTTATACCGCATGTAATTGGTTCCTCTGAACAGGCTTTTTCCTGTCATTACAAACAGGAATTACACAGTACTACGTCCTTTCCTATGTCCATCTAGACTGTTGCTTCACGTCAATTATCAGCAGTGCCATTGCTGAATCAAAGGACGTAAATTTGCCAGATACAGTTTAACGGCGCTCCAGGAGTGTGGACCTGTTACTCTCACCGGTTACACATTAGCACATTTTGGTTCTTCACACCCGCTAAATTCAGATGTCTTATGCAAAAAGTTTTTGCTAATATATTATTCTTCTTATTTCCTTTGATGTTTCTTAAGTTTTGACTGGCTTTCATATATATTGATTATTAAAATCCTTTTTTGATGAGCCAACAATTCTCTAGTAAGTAGTCTATATGTTATTATTTCATTTTAAACACTACTTGGCTCTAAAAATGAATGAATAGTATATTGCCAATAGGGAGAAGGTGAAACATACAGAAAGGTTAGCAAAACAATTGAAAAGGAAGCTGCAGAGGAGGGAAGAGAAAGGTGGGAGCCTTGATTAAATTAGTAAAGACAAAACAATGTCCACCGTGGCAGTGACTAGCAAGGGAATCCAAAGAATTCTCTTCTATTCTCATTTCCAGACCTAATTAATTATCAACGACTGCCAATTTCTCCTTCTAATACCTCTCATTCTCTCATTTTGCCCTTTTTGGGCTCAGCTCACCATTCTATTTGATTTCTGACAATCTTTTCTCTGGACTAGCTCCTATATGCAACTTTCAAATTTTTATAGTTACAACTTTAAAATTAATGGCATCACTTTCCCGGATACTTCACATTATTTGCCATCTTTGACAGATAAAGTAGATGAACTTGTAGAGACTCTCAATAAACGTTTTAACTCAGATTTCAGACATCTTACTCATCTGCCAACACCAATTTTCTGCCCCTCTGCTGTATCAAATATTGTCTTTGATGATAATAAATTGAGCTATTTATAGTTCCTGAAGAATTTAATCTTCCCATACCATTGAATTTTTGCCCATACTCTATCCTATAAATAATTTGTCTTTGATTTCTGCTGGCAAAAAAAAAAAAAATCTTACTTCTTAGAATTTCAGGTTAGACATCACTTTAGGGGAAAGAGCTTGCTGTGTGAGGCAGTCATTTCTTCTCTACTTATCAAACTGGATTTTACATGGCCCATTATCACTGCGAATAGCATATTGAGGTGGAATTTGCGGGGGGTTTTGTCTGTGTTTGTACTTGATTCATTTGCAGCAGCGATCATGTCTTTGTTTCTGAATAAAAGTATTTGACTTTGGATCTTCCAGAAGCAGAACCTAAGAAGAGAATTTACATGAAAGTGATTTATTAAAGAAAGGATTCTAAAGATGAATATGACAGTGGGTGAGTAGGGGCAGGAGAGGAAGAAAGCCTGGCAAAGGGGTAATCTCAGTATGAAGCCCAGGAAGAGCAGGATTGAAGCCAATTCCACAGGGAAACCTGGAGTGCAGACTAAGTCTCAGGGCTACTACAACCCAGACAATGGGTCTGGGGCTTTTGTTGGTATCTGTCAGTCACTGGTTAGTGCAAGATGCAGGGGGATGTAAATGCTGAGGCTTTCACAGCCTCTTTAACAAGAGCCAAGTACCTCCAGCAGCTGAATGGCAGTGCTCCAAAGAAAATCCTCATGGAGGCACTCAGTAAATTCTGAATGGCTGGCAGGCTGGACAAATGACAAATTATAGAACTTGGGGTTGCTTAAAAGACAACAGGGAGGCACTGAAGACCTTTGAGGAAGGGAGAGGTACCCTCAACATGATAAATGAAGTAATTCAGAAGCACTGTGCAGAACAGGAAAGGAATGTCTGAAAGTAGGAACATTATTTAGAGAACATTGCCATGGTGATGAAGGCCTGTTCTAGTGCAGGAGCAGCAGGAGGACATGGTTGGGATGCACACTGCAAGTGAAGAGTCAACTGCTCTGGATGACTGACTGCGTTTGTGAGACCCAGGAAAGGAGACAGAGAGGTTTTTAACCCAAGTGAAAATGAGGTTATAGACAGAAAGGAAATGGCAGACATATTGCAAATTGAATTAGGGTAGGCTAGGGGCAATGGTGATGCTAACAATTCGGTTCTAGATATTATGGGCTTAGCAGGGTCAAACAAGCACAGAGTTAGGAAAACATATCCTAAATATGGGACTTGACCTTGGAAGTCATGACGGACTGGAGGTGTGGATGTGACATTTAGGTTCAAAAACAGAGGTGCTGAGTACGGAATGGACAAGAGGGGACTTAGAAGAAAGAGGTTGTGGAACTAAGATACTAAAGAAGAACTGAACTATGACAACTGCCACATACAGGAAAGAAGCAGGCAGGGAGAGATAGGGGAGAAATAGGATTTAGAACATATCTGCGATACGTTATGTTTCTCTAATAGCAATTTAAAGTGGTACAACTTTTATGGAAAATGACCACATAATATATGACAAAATTGTTTTAATATTTGGATATTTCATTCTGGGGATCCTACTTTATAATCTCAATAATCCTGTGACATCAGCCAGAAATAATCATGTTAGCAATGGTATCAAAATGGTGGAGGCTAAATGTTTAGCAATAAGAGAATATTAAAATTATTATAGAACCATAGGTTGAACTCTTACATAATTATTATATTCTATATTTTAGACACTATTTAATACCACAAAATTCTTTGACAAATGTTATTTGGAAAAGTCTCTGAAAGTACATATAACAACATCTCAAAAAGGTATTTTCTTTATTATAGGTGTGAATATATGGTACCTGCCTACATAACCCTATGTTCACAGAAACACATAACTATGTATAAAAATATAAATGTTGAATGATTCTTCATTGGTTGGTTACAATTATCTATATTTTTCAATTTTTTTCAGATGAAGCATATTTCTTTTTATTTTCAAAGTGCAAGTGAAGGGGGACACTAGAATCCTGGCAGAACTTCTATCCAACAAGTTACTAGACACCTGTGGCTATTTAACTTCAAATTTAAAATAGTTGGAATTAAATAAAAGTGCAATTTATTTAATGTACTTTTGTGCTTTCCCATGAGGCAGTAGCACCGTGAGGGGAATGACATTCTCCATGATATCTCAATGATAGGACACCGGCCAGTAACTGCTTGGTAAACTAGTGGATGAACAAGGTTTTGGCCAGGTTGGAGTGTTAAAATGTCGGTGGGATACATAGTGGATGGGTCCAGTAAGCAGGTCAGGAGAGGTCTGGATCAGCTGTTTGTCAAAGTTATCTGTCCAGACATAGGAAGTTGGAAGTCATTAATAGAAATTAAGGAACACAGCACAACTTATAGTGGATTTAATTGCCCTGGAAGAGCCAAAGGGAAAAAATAAGTCAACAAAATGTAAAGGTAACCCAGTGAATGGAAGAACACACTCTTCCAGAAAACCACAGTGAGATACTGTCTCACACCTGTTAGGATGGCTATTATTAAAAAAGACAAGAAGTATTAGTGAAGGTGTACAGAAAAGGGAATCATTGCATGCAGTTGGTGGGAACTGAATTTGATAAAGCAGTTATGAAAAACCATAGGGAGGTTCCTCAAAAATGAATTAAAAAATAAAAAGAGAACTACAGTATTATCCCAGCAGTCTCAGTTCTGGGTATATATCCAAAGAAAGGGAAATCAGTATCTTGGAGGCACACACTTTATAATCTCATTTATCTGTGGAATTGAAAGTTAGATTCCCAGAGAGAGAGAGAGTAGAATGGTGGCCACCGGGGACTGGAGAGTGGCCAAAACAGGGAGATATCAGTCAACCGGTGTAAGCTTTCAGTTATGCATTTAATATGTTCAAGTGATCTAACGTACAGCATGGGAGCTACAGTTAATAACACCGTGTAGTATACTTGAAATTGCTGAGATAATAGCTCTTAAGTGCTCTCATCACACAGAAAACAATGATAACTGTGTGAGGTGATGAGGGTGTTAATTAGCTTGATTGTGGTAATCATTTCACAATGTACACAGACACATTAAATTATCATGCTGTACATCTTAAGAATGTATAATTTTTTTAAATTATTCCTCAATAAAGCTGGAAAAAGTAGAACACAATCTGTGTAATTCACCCTTGATGCAGTGTTCCAGCTGTATTCTGCTTGAGCACTTTCTAGGATCTATAGGCCCAACTCTCTGCATTACATACCTTTTCTGAAGCATCCCCCCCCCCTTTTTTAAAGGCCTGGTATGTCTGTTTCCCAGGCTAGAGTGCAGTGATGTCACCATAGCTCACTGCAACCTCAGAGTCTTGGACTCAGGCGATCCTCCCGCCTCAGCCTCCCAAAGTGCTAGGATTTCAGGTGTGAGCCACTGTGTCTGGCCTACTTCCCAATTGCTTTATTTTTGCCCTGAAATGCCTGCTTCTTCACCATGTGTTCTATAAGCCACAATTCTAAAACAATAACAACAAAATCAAACTAGAAGATTTTAAAATATTTTTAGGCATCACAACCTGACCTGACTTGAGCAGATTTGATGCAAAACCTGAGCTGGAATGACATGAGGCCACACACGGTACTATCCAGTGTTTGAATAAGGTGTGGCCTTAAAATGGCATATGCATCACTTTATCATTCTAAAAGCCAATTAAATAAATCTGTTAAAAACTCTAAATTTTTTGGGTGGTGCCTGTGGCTCAGTGAGTAGGGCACCCATCCCATATACTGAGTTGGCAAATACGAACCTGGCCCTGGCCAGCTGAAAAGGCAATGCAACTGCAACGAAAAGTAGCCTGGCACTGTGGCAGGCTCCTATAGTCCCAGCTACTCGGGAGGCTGAGGCAAGAGAATCACTTAAGCCCAAGAGCTAGAGGTTGCTGTGAGCTGTGATGCCACAGCACTCTACCAAGGGTGATAGAGTAAGGCTCTGTCTCAAAAAAAAAAGAACAAGTCTAATTTTGCAACATATATGTGCCCATATGATTTGTACAAGATTGCATGTATGCACTTTGCACTGGATCTTGCACTTAACAATATTTGGTAAGTATTATATGTTGTCTAATTGCATGCCAAATGAATGAAATGTTTTTTGAAGCTCTGTCAATTTAAAACAACAGATGAAATGCCTACCTCATGTATGATGCTGGAAGCTACCAGATATCATAATGACTCATATTGGTTTGGGGTTTGTGTTTGCCCTGGGGAGGTTCCAGTCCAGCGACTAATGCCTACACAAAGAACAGGAAAGACAAGGACAATCTGATGAGGAAAGTAGGCAGGACAAACCAGAGTGGGGCAATGCTGCAGTAAGCATCAGAGGAAAGTCTGTGACATTACAGAGGAGAGTGGGGAGCTGAACAGTTTCAAAGTAAGAAAAATAACACAGGAAGGAACGTATTTGTTTATTGAGGTGTGATTCATACCAGTATACAAAAAAAAAAAAAAAAAAGAAAGAAAAAGCAAGCAATTCAGATGATCCCAACTTTGTTAGTTCTCTAGTCAACCCTTAAAATGTGCGTGTAGATTCCTGTGAGACTGGAAAGTTAAAAGAATATGAATCAGAAGGAAAATATTTAAAAGTGAAAAATCTCTTTCCTCTTTTCTAAAGATTTCTCTTAGAAGATCTGAAGTATTCATTGTGCAGAATGTCTGGTTATCTTGAGGTGACTAACGCTGATGCTACTGAAATGGATGGTCTTTGAAATAGTCCCGTGACTTCAGAGAATCCACCTGTCCTTTTTTTTTGTATTTGAATTTTTTTTAAAAAGAAAAACTTATAGAAAAGAAGTAATTCTGACTTACCCCTTCCTCCACCAGTTATTTTTCTAATTTAGTCATAGCTATTGGCACTTTCCTTTCATTATATGCTACTTATCATACCTTCACATCCTGGGACTTGTACTTGGTGTAAAACTTAGATGCGGATCTAGTGTTGGAGCAAACACAGAGTGAAGAGACTTCAGAGTGAGAGCAAGGCTGAGGCCTGGGCTCCCGTCACTGAAAGGGTTGCAGTTTCACTACTGGAACAGCATTTCTACCACGTATTTCTACAAAATAGAGGTGACTTTTTCTTTTCATTTAAATAAGTGTATCACGTTTTACCCTTAACATATCTTAAAACAATTGAGCTTCCACTTGACATCATTCCGTTTATCATTAACCTGCATCTTTTAGGCTTTCTGTCATCACCTACAGAGTTCATGTAAATAGCCACCATTAAAATGAGAGGAATAAGGACTATTTGTGGAGATCTTTTAAATTTACTTGAAATTATGTCTTTTACAATTACCTAGAATTATTTGAACTTTGCTGCCACTAATTGTGTTTTGAAAATGCCTAGAAGATTTTTTTCTTTTTGCTTTTTTTGAAAGTTGCTTGAACTCTGTTCAGTTAACGAGCCAAGTCAATCAAAAGCTGGTCATAAATAGACACAGGTTTATTCACTGGAAAGAGTAAAAAAGTGTGTCTGTGAGTGGGTGTGTAGGTAAGTAGCTTAAGTGTAAATAATAAGAAATCTGTTCCCTTGACTGTGGCCCATGACCTTGGCTGCTCCGTCTTGTACTATTATCCTGTCCTTCATCTCGGACCTCCCGACTTCAGAAAGTGCACCTACACTCAGTAACGTCAAAGGATCTGAATTTTGGCTCCTCTTCTCTTGCCACCCCATCTCTGTGCCCTTAAATCCATAAGCTTTGCTAAATATCTTCATTATCCATCCATTTGCCCAGTGCAGTGGGCTTTTATTACCAATTCTCTATGTGGTGGCGCCTCATCTTTTCCTGGGAATATCTGCTATTCCCGTCTTACCTCTGTCCAGATTACTCTGGATACTTTCTGTCCACTGCTGCTTTTTAAATTTCATCTTGTTCCTCAACTTCAGACTTCTCCGTGACCTCCAAATACCTTCAGCATAAAACCAAACGACACGCCTTACGTGATTTCTGTGGCCTCATTTTTTCCATCTTTACTGCCTGTTTCTTTCCATGTGACAGTTACACTTCAAGCTCTTTGAAGACAATATCATTGTATTAAACACCACCTTCTCCGAACCAAACTCAACGCTGCTGTTCAGGAGGTTTTTGAGACAATTGTCATTCTACATTTTAGTTTGATGAGTTTCAGACAGATAAATTAAGGAAACTATACATACGTATTAGGTATCCTGTGTCTACTTATTTTTCTCTTCCTTCAATTTCAGATTTTAAATAAGTTTAGGCTACTGTAAGAAGGACTTCAAATGGTTATCCAGATTCTCTGGAGACTGAAATACTGGTAATGAAAGCATCTGGTCAGCTGTCAGCTCTAATTCCGTTCCGTGCAAACTGGCAGGTAGGAATACTTGCTAATAAAGGCTGACTGTATACTTTTCCTCTTGATACCAAAAAAAGTGGCAATCAACCCTTCATTGCCATAATTAGTATTCCCGAACTGATTTACAGTGGATGAGAACCAATTGAATACTCTGTTTTATTCTATTTTATTTTACTATTTTTATTTTATTTGTTTTCTTAGTCTACTCAGCAACTTAAAATAACAAGTATTTACTCTCTCATGGTTTGGAAGCTGAAATTTTAAAATGTTGGCGTTGGCAGGATCGATACCTTCTGAGGGCTCTGAGGAAAACTCTGACCGATACCTCTTCCCATTTTCTGTGGCCAGCAGAATAGCTTTTGGTGTTCTGGCCTACTCTGTGTCAGCCTACCTTCAATCTGACTCCATCTATATATGCCACTCTCCTCTGGGTACCTGTGCCTTTCTCCAAGTTTCTGTCCTCTTACAAGAATACCAGTTATATCAGATTTAGGATCTGCCCTAATCTAGTTCATTGTAACTTGATTGCATTTGAAAACATTCTATTTTTATAAAGTCACATTCACTGGCTTCAGGTAGCAGGTATTGGGGGGGGGATACAATTATTTCTATGCGTTTTTGATGAGTGAACAGAGTTAAACATAAACATATAGCCAGGCCGGTGGCTCATGCCTATAATCCCAGAACTTGGGAGGCCAAGACAGGTGGATTGCCTGAACTCACAGGATGGAGACCAGCCTGAGCCAGAGTGAGACCTTGTCTCAAAAAAATAGCCAGGCATTGTGGTGGGTGCCTGTAGTCCCAGCTACTTGAGAGGCTGAGGCAAGAGAATTGAGCTTGCTGTGAGCTATGAGGCTACAGTACTCTACCAAGGGTGACAAGTGAGACTGTCTCAAAAAATAAAATAAAAATAGTAAAATAAAACTTATCAATTCTTTTTAACCTAGCATAATATTTTTTCAATGGATCCTCCTTGTCAAACGATTTTAATACAAAAATGACATAATCCAAAATAGCAATCAATGTTTAAAAGTTACTTAAATATGGGACCCTGAATCACTGAATGACAAAAATAGTCCCTCAAGTTAGACATATAGAAATTATCAAGGATAACTGAGTGTTTTTTTCTTCTGATATGTGGTGATTCCATATTAGCAAAAGGGAGTTTCCTACATGTGTCTTTCCCTAACAGTAATGATAAACACTAATAAAATACACCTTATCAAATTGAAAAACATTATTTGTGTTCATGGGAATCAATTTATAGACTTTATCTGTCAACTCAGCCAAACCACTTGTATTGCTTCACCTAAAAGAGGAGATATAAGTATTAAGCTACAAGAGATGATAATTTTTTTTTTTACCAAATTCTAAGTTCTTCATGGTTATTAGAAGCTCTAACATTCTCCTATGGTAAAGCACTTAAAAAATTTAAGAGCATTTAATTACAATACAGGGATATCAATTTTTATCTTTTTTTTTTTTCTTTTGCAGTTTTGGCTGGGGCCAGGCTTGAACCAGCCACACCGAGTGTATGGGGCCAGCACCCTGCTCCTTGAGCCACAGGCACCGCCCTCAATTTTTATCTTTTTCAAAGGAAAAAATTAAACAAAACACAATCCTGGAATAGTTCAGTGGACAACAAAAGTACTGTCAATAGATTGAAACATTTCATAAACATTTGTCTAGTGCTGAGGGTGTCAGTATCGCTCTAAGTGCAGGAGACAGTGTGGTGAACAAAAGGGATGAAAGTCATTCTCCCCTGGAGCTTATGGTGCCCTGGGGCACGCAGGATAGTCTCCAGTTATTCCTCTGGATATACTGTCCACTTATTTACTGAGCTTGGAACCCTGGCCACTGACCTTTTAGTACTGCTTCTCCTGTCCTTTGGCTTCTTGTTGGTTTGACCAATGAAAGGCAAAGACAGGAGATCAGAGGTCATAGGAAAAAGTAATGGAGTGTTATTTCTCAGGATCCGTCCCTGCTAGGGCACAGCTTGGCAGTGGCTGATTTCCTCTACCTAATGGCCACAGATTTATAGAACTTATATGTTCAATGGTCTTCTCCTTACCCTTGCTCCTTCAAGCAACGGAAATGACTTTAGTCCATCTTATAACTTATGGTGCTCTTGAAAGCTGACCATATACGTACTATATTTATCGTTTTGTTAACCTTCCTTTAATTATCCCCTTTAAATGTGTCATCTGTCTCCTGAAGGACCCTAAACAATGCTTGGAGTTAGAAAGGATGTAGAAACACATGAGGTATTTGAAAATACATTTTAATAGATGCTGTCTGCAACCCGCCCTTATTTCCTTGGCTTTCATGATTCTTGGGGATGCTCCTCATCTACATAAGCCTTCACCTGAGTGCTCTGTTTGGCTGATAAAAGTCTTCGAGGCTCAAAGAACAAATGGGACATGATAGGATAATGCATTCCTTCTACCCCCTTTCTGAAAGCTGCCTTCAACCAATGACATAGGATGGCACTGACCAAATTCCCGCTTCCTGGAACGTTGGAGAGAATTACTTTGAGCCATAATTCATATTGTCCCTCAGAGTTTCCTAGTGCGACAGGGCCCCTGCTGCCTACAGTGGTAAAGTGCGCGGTAACACATCCTTCACAGGCTTTCTTTTTCCATCCCATACTCTTCCACTCCAGTGCTGGTGACTCCTTGAATGATCTCAATAAAATTACACATTTTTATGCACACAAACACTGCACTAATTTTCATCCTTGTTCAATACTAAGCTCTAGAAGATTCTGAGAAGAGAAATATGCTCTTTATTTCAGGCTTTTATGAACCCCAGAGAGACACAGTGTGGAGAGAGATTGGAAGATTGTGAGGGCAGAGCAATGGATGGCATTTGGGAGGCCAGTCTACTGCCGACAGCTGCAATAAACTGGAGCAAGGAGATGAAAGCCTGCATCTTTGCAATGATGAGACTGGATTCAGAGCTCCTGATCAATATTTATTCTAACATGCTATGCTTTTGCTTCTCTGCTAAAAGATGGTTGATACCATTCTAATCTTCATTTTAGAGGTGAGGAAACAGAGATTGGGAAATGGAATATGCAAATTCTCAGATATGGAGCACAGATCTGCCCAGAGTCTGACCCTCTTGAAAGGACGACTGCTTGGGAGGTCACTGTACATTAGACTGAGTACAGTGGTAATGGTAGGAGACAGCCTGCCGTAAACTGACAGCGGGAAGATAGGCAGGGAAGGAGGCCTCTTCAACAAGGTTGACAGCAGAAAAAGACAGCGAGAGAGACAGAATGTGTAACTAATTGGTGTAAGGTAGTTTTTTTGTTTTCTTTTCTTCTTATCCTCTTTAACCTGGGAGAAATTTGTTCTTGTTTACATGCTTAGCAAGAAGAAGTACTGCAGAAAAACTTGATGTCATGTGAATGAAAGGGAATCATTGATCAAGAAAGGCTTGGTAGTGAAAAGAAGTTAAAATGTTTATAAGATATGTGTTTTAAAACTCAAATAACTTATAAATATCTACAAATACATACTCAGTATAATACAGTGAAGGAAGAGAAATGTTGGCTTGGTACCTGTGGCTCAAGTGGCTAAGGTGCCAGCCGTATACACCTAAGGTGGTGGGTTTGAATCCAGCCTGGGCCTGCCAAAACAATGATGGCAGCAACCAAAAAATAGTCGAGTATTCTGGCAGGTGTCTGTGGTCCCAGTACTTGGGAGGCTGAGGGAGGTGAGGCTGAGACTCACTTGAGCCCAGGAGTTGGAGGTTGCTGTGAGCTGTGATGCCACGGCATTCTACCAGGGGGATAACTTGAGGCTCTGTCTCAAAAAAAAAAAAAAAAGGAAGAGAAATGTCTATATAAAAAGGTTTATGCCCATATTCACCAAGTCTGCTCCACTCTAAAGGTCACTGCAGCAAGTACCCCTCCAAATATTTGAGTGCATACATGTGCACACAGTTCTGCATAAAGTGAGTTATAAGAGGTTTTTGTGATTTTTTACATAACATATACTTGACAATTTTTTTATATCAGTCTATGGGAATCTATATTCTTTTTAATCATTTAATTATAAAATCAGCTGCACGGTGATACTAATTTAATGAGCAACCACATTTCAAATTGATTTCTAATAAGCTTTTTTCATTTGTAGTTTGGGGCTGGGGTTGGGCTTGAACCCGCCACCTTTGACATATGGGGCCAGCACCCTACTCCTTTGAGCCACAGGCACCACCCAACTTCTAATAAGCTTTTAATTGTAAAACACTTTTAGATTTACAGAAAAAAAATGTAAAGATAACACAGAGACACCCATACACCGCATACCAAATTCTATTTTTGACATTTTTCATTTAATATGATATATTTGTCATAATTAAAGGACATGATTGTCAATTGATATCTGATTAACAAAAGCTGATGCTTATCCAGATTCAGTTTTTCCTAAACATCCTCGTTTGTTCCAGGATCCCACTGAAGGTAACATATTACATTTAGTTGTCCTCCTCCTCAGCTCCCCTTGGCTGTGACAGTTTTGCAGAAATTCATGTTTTCGATGACCTTGACACTTCTAAGGAACACTTGTTAGGCATTTGTAGAATGCTCCTCAGTAGGGGTTTGCTTAACGTTCCTTTCGTGGGCAGACTGAGGTCATATGTTTGGGAGAAGAAGACAGTCAGGAAAAGTGCCATTTTCATCACACACCCCAGTGACACACTGTCCGCAAGGTGGATCACTGTGGGTGTCAACCTTGATCACTTGGCACAAGTGGTTCCAAGTTTCCCCACTGTAAAATTACTCTTTTTATTTTTAATTTTCATACTGTGATCTCTGGAATACTCTTAGATGCTTCTAATCTTAGCCACTTTCTGTATAGCCCATACTCAAATAGTAGGTAGTGATGCTTCCCTCATTGAGAATTTCTTCACAATATAGGTATTATTTCCCATTTATTTATACACCATATATTAATATCAATATGGACTAACAGATATCATACTTTGTAATCTGAGTTATGACACTTTCGTATTTTGTCTGCTGCTGAAAGTGCTGCAGATTTTGTTGGGAGCCCCTTCATTCAGTCCCTTTATTCAATACGTATATTCTCATTATGAAATGTTCTGTGTTTTGTTTGTTTAATTTGGTTTTACCTTAGCACTTCTTTACTTTCTAGCACTACAAGATGCTACAGGCTCATTTTATATTATATATTTTCTGTCCCATTCCCAGAATGGCATTTCTCCATTTCTTTTGGGTGAAGAATAATATTGAGAATCAGGAGATGGTCACTGTGTGTGTCCATTTCTCCTGATGTGTTGTTGCTCCCTGGCCCTCTGAGCTGGCTGAGCGAGGAAGTATCTGAGTGGACTTAGATACTTCTAATCACAGCTGGGCACTAGTCTGTTCTTCTCTACTAATATGCAGCTATTTCTGTGGTAACCACCTGTATCTATACGAAGGTAAACATGAGTTCATGCTGATGTCTTCAGTCTAATCCATTACCGTATGGGTCATTCTAACCCCCTTCCCGTGATTATCTGAACCCGCCCTTCCCACAGGGAGAACCCTGGCTTCTGCAGGCTACTCTCCATTTACCTCACGTTCAACTCCACTATCATTGCTTCAGAATGGTTAACTTATACCCCTGTGGGAAAAACTTGATCAGCCCATCACACTGCTTATGTCCAGTTTTTTTCCATCCCTGTCTTACATTCTCCTTTCACTTTCAAAGTCATTTCTGTCAGCCTTTCCCCTCACCTCCTGCAAAAAGGCTGTCATATATTAATAGTTAGATAATTTTGTCAAATTCTTTATTCCATCCTGGGATTCTGTGGATCTATAATTAATTGTTTTTTTAATTTGCATATACTGTGTTGTACACACATAGTTCAACTGGTTTAGATAAATACACAGTATTATGTATCAAAAATTACAGTATTGTAAAGAACATTTTCCCTATTCCAAATGATGTCCTGGGCTTTACCATCAAGGGCTCTCTCACCAACAACCCTGACACCCTTAACACCATCAATCTGTTCACCATATCTATAATTTTTTCATTTTTTCAGAACATCATATAAACTGATTTATTTCAGACTGGTTTACCTCACTTATAATATGTAGTCAAGATTCAATCATGTGCATGAGTGGCTTCATTCTTTTTTACTACTGTATAATATTCCACTTGATAGAATTACCTATAGTTTATCTACTTGCCTAATAACATCTCGATGGATTTCAAATTTGGCATTTATGTGTAAAGATGCTATTTACATTTGCTTGTGGACTTTATGTCATGCATTTTTAAATAATTTGGTAAATGTCTAGAAGCAGGATTGCTTGGTAAACGGTAATACTATGATTTGTTTTGAAGCAAACTGCCAAACTACCCCCCCCCCCCCACCGGCTGACTGTATCATTTTACCTTCCCACCAGCAGTGAAAGAGAGTTCTTGTTCTACATCATCTTTAGCAATTGGTATTTTGGATATCAACCAAATTATATCTAATTGTTGTTTTAATTTATAATTCCTTCATGACACATGATTAGATTAATACTTCCTGTGCTTATCAGTCATCTGTGTATCATTTTTGGTGAGGTGTCTGTTCAGATCTTTTGGCCACTTGTATATTAGGTTTCTTAGTGTTGAGTTTTAAGAATTCTCTGTATAGTTCTTGGCGCTATGCAAGTATTTTCTTCCTGTCTATGGCTTGTTGTTTCATTTTCTTAGCTGTGCCTTTTGCAGAGATGACAATATTAGTTTTAATATAAAACTCCAACTTATACATTTTTTCTTCTATGGACTGTTCTTTTAGTGTTATGTCAAAAAGTACAACCATACCCAACGTCACGTAGCTCTTGCTCATGCATGTTATTCTAAAATTTTTGTAGTTTTTGCATTTTGCAATGAGATCGAGGATCTCTTCTCAGTTAATTATTGTGACATGTATAAAGTTTGTTTCTAGGTTATTTTTTTTGCAGAGAGTTAGATGACTAATTGCTTCAGTACCATTTGTTGAAAAACTGATTATTTCTTTATAGACAATAACTTCCCTTTCAACTTTTTCAAAGATACTTGATTCTATTTGTGTGTAGGTCAATTTCTAGGCTCACTATTCTCTTCTGTTAATCCATATGTCTAATTTTTTAGCCGGTACTGTGCTGTCTTGATTGTTGAAGCATTATGCTAAATCTTCAAACCAGGTAACATGAGTCCTCAAACTTTGTTCTTCCTCAGTATCATCTTGATTATTTCAAGTCTTTTCCACATAAATTTTAGCATCAATTTATTAATATCTCCATTTTAAATTGTTATTGGTATTATTTTTAATCTGTTGACAGATTTAATCTTTTTAACTCAGTTGACATCTGAACAATACTGAGTCTTTCATATGATGAACACAGAATATTTCATTTCTTTAGATCGATTTTTATGGCCTTTTCATCAGTGTTTAATAGTTACACATATATAGATCCTGTGTATTTTTGTTAGACTTATTCCTAAGTATTTTATTTTTTGGTGCTAATGCAAAAGCTTGTTAGTGTTATTATATATATATATATTTAAATTCTGAATTCAAATGCTTATTTATGGTTTATAGGAAATCAATAGATTATATATACACTAAGCTTTGTATCTTATTAACCTTGCTATACATGTTTCTTGGATCCAGGAATAATTTCCCCCTCCCCTTGGCATTTCTTCAAAATTTTCTCCATAGTCAACCATGTCATCTACTAGAAACGGTATTTTAATTTCTATCTTTCCAATCTATAGGCATTTTAGTTTTTTTTAAATTACACTAGTTATTTCTTCCAATAAAATGTTGAATAACCTTTTAGTTCTTTTTTTTTAATCACACTAGTTATTTCTTCCAATAAAATGTTGAATAGGAATTGTAAGAGGGAGTATCTTTGTCTTGTTCCTAATCTTAACAACACATGTTTAATTTCTCGCCAGTTAGTATGATCCATGCTCTGTGTGGATGTTCTTTATAAAATCAGTTACTCTTTAATAGAGTGATATAATCTCTAGACAGCTATGAATTCAGATGATGGATATTATCTAGAGATATTAATTCTAGACATCTGGAAGGATTCCTGGTTCCCTTTACCACAATTTAGAATTTGTGGCTTTAGTAAATATAGATGCTGATTTACTTATATTTGAGGATATCAGCAAAAACAAAATAACCATGGAACTGGAGATTGAAAAAAACAAAAATAAAACTTGCAATAAAGGTAATATTATCAACTGAGCAAATGAAGCAGTGGGAAAGGAGGGCTGAGATGAAATCATCTCTAAATAGTTGATGACTGTTGATGGGAAATAGGAAATGGCTGGAATTACTCTAAAGGGTCCCAAGCATGGTGGATCTAGGAGATAGCGGAGCTAGTAAACCATAAAATTAGAAGCCTTTTGACTATTTAAAGAAATATTACATACATACAAAAATATCTCTAAATATGCATATTATCTTCAGTAAAATAAGCATGTCCTCATAACACCCTGGTACATAATCTTGAAAAGTTTCTAAAAATTAAGGGAAAGTAAGTGAAAATTCACTGTCCATTACCTATTATTCGTACCAGGGGTAGGTTGTCTTTCTTTTTTTTTTTTAAATTTATTATTGCAAAATATTTATTAGGACTTTCATAAAATAATAGTAACTTTAGTCCCTCAGGTTTATTTTTTCCCCCAAATCTTAAAATCATTCAATCATGAACTTTACTATTATATGGTTTTACGAGAATATCTGGCCATTTTTTGTGTCTTGCATCTCTATCGTGGAACCTAATGATAATTCACAATGGATGTTTTGATACAAGATATTCATAATAGACTCTTTAAAATAATAAATGTGAACTGAAATTGGGACCTTGCCTAGGATATTTAGAAGCATCTTTGTACGTGTGTTAAGTGGCATTTCCACATCCAGGGCTCATGCTCCCGAAATCAGAGGGAAGGTAGGCAGAACCCAGAGTAGAATCCTATAGTGTGCAGGTGAAGGAAATTTTTTAATAAAATTATAAGATGCTAAATGAAAAAGAAATCCCTGTGTTGTTTCATCTGTCATCACGAAAGCCTGCAGTATTGACTTCAAAATTGCTCAGGCTTTCAAAAATCCCAAACCTGGAATGATCAGCACAGCTACCTAACATAATATACACAGTAAGACCAGTAAAGAATTAGAGACATTTTGCCCTCAGTAAAGTATGAAAAGAATAGATATAAAGTACATCTGTGATAAACTATATTGAAAATAAAACATTGCAGGTGAACTTATTATGAGAAACAGCAACAAAAAGCCCCCAAATCAACATATTTCAAGCTCCTCCACTTACAGTTTTGCATGTTTTTCTGAAAGGTAAGACTGACCCATCAATTGTGAATACTTTCATGCATAAAATGAGAAATGGGACATGCCTGGCAGTTCTTTATTTATTCTAACTAATGTCATAGATTAAAGAAAATAATCATAAACTAGAATCATAGGGTTTCAGAATTCAAAGAAAGGAGGTTTTAAAATAATGAATTCAATTATTTACTGAGAAGGAGAATAATGAATTGAACTATTTTCTATGTAATTTTACTGACAAAGAGATAGATTCAGTGAAGTGAATTTTACAAACTTACAGTCAGGTAGTAGCTTGACCAGAAGGATAATCTGAATTTCTTGATTTGTATCAACGTTTATTTAATTTTTTGCCCTACACTAAGTTTCTTTAAAAGACATTTGTTTAATCCTGGTAATTCTACTTGGAACTCAGTTCACTTAGCAGAAAAGTAAATTATACTGAGCCAAGCTTTAACATAAAATACGAATGTCACTTCACTAGTACTTCATACAGCAAGATTTATAACTTCACGCCAATTTTAAAATACAATTTAATAGACAATTGAAAATTACCAAGGACCTCAGTGGGGACATATGAATAGGGTTTTATGTTAAATAAATATAAGTCAATGTGAATAATAAAAGCACCACTTACCATGATGGATATGTTCATTACTGGTTAGGATCGAATTGTGGATGACAGCTGGTAGGGGAAGCTTTAAACTATCTGAAGTACCTCTACAGCGCTACTTCAACAGAAGAAAAACTGATGGAAGAATTGAAGTCAGATGCAGATTAAATGGTTACTTGTATTCTAATGTCAGCAACAAGATTATGGAAAGAAATGTTTGCGCTTCTCAGTTTTCTTATTAATTTTGAAATATGCCACAGTATGATTTGGATCCGAGAGGAAATGCAGTGTGTTCTCTGGACATTGTTGTAACATATCAGCAGAATTCAGCAAAAACTTCAGTGGTAAAGATCACTGTGACACAGGAAAGCAAAATGAGGCCCCGGGCAGACCGAGAGTTCTAGCTGGTGACTACAGACTCTCAACTCCTCATAACTGACGAGTAACCATCCTCTATGTGAGGCGGTCCCAGGGGAAGCTCACAGGTAAGGGTGTTAGGGGAAAGTTATAATAGGCAACTGAGAACCACTGAATTAACCGAGTTGTCAAAAAAAAAAAAAAAGATACACTTTGATCATCCCTTCATCCAATAACACTTGGTACCAAATATAGCATCATTTTAACAGGTATTGATATATATTCTAACTATACAAACCAGTTAGAAATACACTAACTTGAGTTTTGTTCTTTGAAGTACCTTAAGGACTGAATACAATTTCCTTAAGGTCTGAAGTCAATCTGATAACAGCAAAAATCTAGACATTGACATAGTTTTTGACTTAGGTAAAATGAATTCTATCAGAATTCAAAGGGCTGGACAAGTCAAAATGGGGCAAAAGCTTTCAAATAACTGTTACTAGTAGAATATTTATTTGATGGTGGAGGGGAATGGTGGCTACTCCAATATTGAAATCAGTAGGAGGAGGAAGTTTACTTTGGCTATTACATAGATGCCTATAAGATGCCTCATACTGAATGTCAGCAAATAGATTTCATATATTTTCACAAAAGAATTAGTACAGTGCTAAACTGAAGAATGTATCTTAAGATAGTTCAAAAGAATAGATCTATCAACAAGACAGAACGTGGTATTATTTAACAGAACAAGTAACGCATAGAAATTGGCTCATTTTGTTTGCAGCAAACTCCCCATAATTCTATCTAATAAGAAGTCTTACATATATGGTTTGGAGAGAAGATAAACAACTGTGGAAACATCATAAAGCAAAGTAACTTCCCAGAGCAAAATCGATTGTTTGGTTTTATTGAAATTTTAATAAAGTTGAGACATATATATATATACATATATATATGTATATATTTTAGATTATTATTTTCAAAAGGTCTCACAAACATTTACTATATAAAAGTACTTTATTTTGTAAGAGAGACTATCCTGTTATATTCAATCCATGTAAGATTAACACATTTGGTTGCAATAAGATATAAATAATAATAATTTCCCCTAGGAATGACATATAATTTTTATGTTTTCTTTCATCATATCAGAGCTTGGAAAAATTTATAGACACATTTAGTAATGTTTGTGGAATTAATAAAAAAATATTCTGTTACATTCTATTTCAATTTTAATAAGATAAGAAGCGTTATTCTCTGTGATTATTCTCAAAGATACCATATAGCCTATATGGTGGAAATGTCTCTCCAAAATATATAGTTTTTGATCTATAGTGGACTCAAAAACAATTTTTATGGGCAGCACCTGTGGCTCAAAGGAGTAGAGCGCTGGTCCCATATGCTGGGTTCAAACCTAGCCTGGCCAAAAACTAAAAAAAAAAAAAAAAAAATTGTGTCAACTTCTGAACTTTGCAATTCTATTGTTATACTCATATTTCAAATCAGACTCTTCAACCTGTTTGAGGCTGTCTGGAGTTTGGCTATTCCATGAGATTTTCTTGGACCTAGAGCTCAGAGGAAAAATCAAGATTCCTTATCACATAAACAGCTGGACAGGAAGAATCTTTTAGTCTCTCTGAAATGAGGGTGTTTTTATTTATTCCTGGGCCTACTCAGGCAGCTTTTTGTTTGAAAAGACGTAAAAAATATCATCGTCCGGCCTGTTGAAAGGAGCATTAAAGTCCAAGCATCTTGATTATCTCAATGGTTGTAGAAATGTTCTTGATAAAATTCAACAATATTACAAAGGTCTCAGCAAATCAGAAAGACAAGCTACTTTCTCAACTTGACAAAACCTACAGAGATTATGACACTAAATTATGAAAGACTGTTCAATACTTTTCCACTAAGATTCAACACAAAGAAAGGTTGTCTGTCCTCACCATTTCTATTCAACATTATACTGAGGTCTTAGTGAAAATACTAAGGGAAGAAAAAAGGATAAAGCATGCCGATTGAGAGAACAAAACTCCCTTTACTCAAAGATGCAATGACTATCTATTTAGAAAACCTCAAAAAGCCTATAGAAATCTAAAATAATTCAAACATGAAATTGCCAAGGTCACAGGATGCAAGATCAATATATTATATACATACATATGTAAATATGAGCTAAACATAATTGAAAATTGAAATAAAATACCATTTACAATATGTCAAAACCACAAATCTATTAAGAATATATCTAACAAAATTTACATACCCATCATAGCATTGTAAACACCTAACTCTGTGTGTTGAGTCATGTTCCTTTAGAACATTCTGGTCTCCTAGAATCCTGGCCTGGCCTGGCTTCTAGCTTCAATTTATTATCCTGTGCTACAGACAGCATCTCTCCTTTTCTCTCTTATTTATTCTTTACCTCTTTTCTCTCTTCTCTGCCTCTTTTGTTTCAGGAACAACACCACCATTTCTCCTGATGCTCTACATAGGATGTAAGCTTCCCTCCGCTAAACTGTCCACATATTCAACTCTGGACACACTTTGCAAACTCAAGAGCTGGGGTAAAACTTAATGTGGTCCATTCGTGGTGGCCTCACCCAATTAAGTGAGGAGGTAGAGATGGTGTCCTCTTTCATCTCTATCTAGTTCAGGGAACAAGTGACTATTGCCTCCAAAGAGCTCCTAGTCTATGATAACAATGTACACACCTGTTGGACCACCATCAGAGTGCCAAGAAATTGGACAGTCTGGGAACACAGAGCAGGGTAGGATTAATTCAGTTTTGAGGCTTAATGAAAAGCTGTCAGGAGGAGGCTCCAGCTGAGGTGAGGATGGCTTTCTATGAAAAGGTAGAAGGCTTCTCAATTTGGGAAGGGGGAGATAAGACTCCCTGGAAAACATCTGCCATACTGCTGATCGAGAATCTATTCAGTGAAATGTCACTAGTTTTACCGATGTCAACAATAAGTTAGCGGCCTGCTGCAGGTGGACTCCATCATTCACAGCAAGTGCACCTGATAGTTCATGTGGGCCAACACCACAAAACAATGCACAAACAGTACAATTGTCACTATACACTGACATGCAATTCTGACTGTCCATTTCTGAAATATTATTTTTCAACAGTGAAAATCAGGTGATGTGCATAGTTCTGAGGAGCTAAGAATCTGGATCCTTTGAGAAATCTGGTACCAGAAATAATGAAGAATGTTCTGGGCCTGAAAATAATGTCAACTGCCCATTTGATCTGAACTCATACTCACTTTCACTCTTTGTGAAAGAACAAAGGGAAGAGGGGAAAAATGAAGATGTAACACATGCCCACCACTCGTGCCCAAACTGCCAACTTTGCCCACTTAATAAACTGCATTTTAGTTCACTGTATTGATAGAAAAGGATGCTCTTGAGCTGGAAACCCCATCCCCAAGATACTGGGAATAGAAAAAGATATATAACTACAAAAACTACAACAAAAAAAAGAACTACTGTAGAAAGATACAGAAAATGAATCAAAATATTTTAGTTGAAGAAATTCTTTGCCCCAAACCAGTGGTTCTCAACCTTCCTAATGCTGCAACCCTTTAATACAGTTCCTATGGGTCATGACCCACAGGTTGAGAACTGCTGCCCAAAACCAACCATGAAGTAGAAGAAAGTGTAATATGACTCTGCAAACTTCATTGAATATCCTCAAATAAGTGTTTGAAGATAATCCAATTCAAGAAAGTTAGCACTGAGATAACATCCTCGTGTCATCTCTATAGCCCGTATGTTAAGTCTGGGATCTCATACTGCATTTAGTTTTTACATCTCTTCCACCTCCTTTGATGTACAAGGGTTTCTCAGGCTTCGTGTACTGACGTTAGAAGTTCTGACTCAGACTAGTAATTTTATGGACTGTTTCTTAATATGAGGTTGACTTATGTATTCTCATGATTATAATCAGATTACGCATCTTCAACTAAAATAATGAAGAGAGGTATGGGGTCCTCAGGCTCTCACATCCTAATAGCCTTTTTCGGATGAGGTTGACTTTTATCATCAGGCATTTTTTACTTTCTCCACTGTTTGGTTAATATTTTTCTCCTTGTTACTAATTAGCAGTCTGTGGTGAGACGTTTGGAGAATAAGTAAGCAGCTGGATCCTCCTCCAGCTTTCCCCATAGTCACAGTGTCTCCTGATGCTGCTTGCCCAAACCCATCTTACTGTGATGGGTGCGAATGGTGTTCCTCTTCCCACTCCACCACCCTTCACATACATCAGCTAGAACATTAATTTAAAGAAATGCTCACTTTTCTCCTCTATTTATTTATCTAATGATGTATGCATGCACTGTTTATTTACTTGTCATAATAGATTAATAATTTCCTACTTAATACAATGGATTACAACTCATTGCAGTTCATTTATTTATTTATAATTTTGTATTACTATGAGGGTACAACCCTGAATGAGGTTACCAGGTTTCGTTGGGTAAAGTCTCTGTTGTAACTGTGATCCTCAGCCAGGTGTGCCATGTCCCCTGGCATTGTGCCTGTTAGGTAGGAGCTTATCGATCCCACGCTCTCCTCTCCCCTCCCCCAACTTAAATTTAATTGAATTTTTCCCTTGTGTGGGCATGTACTTGTTCATGTGCTGGCTTCACATCAGTATTGAGTGCATTGGATACTTGCTTTTCCATTCTTCATTCACATTTATGTTGGTACTCAAACTGTTCCCAGTTGTGGCCAATATGAAATCCCTTCAAGGTGTCACCGATGTCCTTTGACACATCCCCATTGTTTTCTTCACTTTCTTTTTCTTTCTGGCACAAGATGTTCCAGTGTTGTCTTACACCTTACACTGTCCCAGCCCTAGAATCACACATTTTCCCAAGAAGCTCTTGTTCCTTTTAGTGGAGACAGGATTAGAAACCATCTGGGCACTGGATTTGCTTATGGCTATTGGGGTATTAGTGCTTCCTTTTGTAGATAAAGGTAGGGGGAAAATTATCTGTGTAGCTATCTGCCTATCACACTCTGACTGCAATCTGTTCCCTTATTTAGTATTTGATCTTAGGTCTCTATTTCTGATGGAGAGACAAAGAGAGAAGGAGAAGAGAGAGAGGCAGAGAGGAGAGAGAGAGAAAGAGAGAGGAGAGGGAGGGAGGAGAAAGAGGAAGGAGAGAAAGGAGAGGGAGAAAAGAGAGGAGAGAAAGAGGGAGGAAAGAGAGGAAGGAGAGAGAGGAGAGCGAGCGAGCACACACGAGTTCCTCAGGATTGCTTACAAAGTAACTTCTGAAAGGAGTCAGTAGGATATAACCTTTGTCCGTCCATGTCTATAAGGACGTTTTCATTCAGACATTTGCCTTCAACTGGGCTGCGATGCGATCTGTGACTATTTGTATTCCAATGTCTCCTACATTTTACTGAATAGTAGAAAATCTCTACCTGGGAACAGGTTGGTTTCTACTCAGTAAGCTTTGAAAGTAAAAATTATAAAGTAGGATTGAAGAGTTGCTGAGTAACAGTTTTAAGAACCCCCAGACCACCCTAGAGAAAGTGAACAGTGTATAGATCATGTTATCATGCTCACCAATCGCTGTGACAAATGAGATACCATGAACACAGCTGAATGTTGCACTGTGCTGTGAGCAATGCATTTGCCATTTCACGACATCTGGGTCCTCATAGGACTTAAATCAGGAAGGATTTCACAAAGTCTATGATACAGTCTTTTGTAAGACCACTTTAGATAGACATTTTATTTGTTCATTTTACTTTTAGTAAGCACAGAACAGGTGGGAAAGACAGATTAGCTAGAATGGAACAAGAGATTTGATACATTTTTGAAGATTTTTACAACAGAATCTATTATTTAACGGATAGCATTATGAGGAAAAATAAGATTATAGTGGAATATAAAGTATTCATCATTGAATTTAATGGATATAAATTATATAAATTATAAAAATTATATAAATTATATAAATTATTATAGTGGAATATAAAGTATTCATCATTGAATTTAATGGATATAAATTATGATAATACAATTTCTAGTATCTTTTGGAGATAAATCTAGATACATTTCTTGCTTCTGTGCTGGTATTACTCTGTCATAATTTCAGAGCCCATCACCACACATTTTTTACTGAAGCTATTACCGCATATTATGCAAAAGATAATGATTTATGATATAAGATGCTATTCCATGTGTAGCCCAATGTAATGACCACCTCTCCATCTATTTACAAGTAGAATTTTTTCTGGTGTCAACAGTTTGACAAATACTATAATTGTTATAAAAATAGCTATTTTTATCTAATAAAAGACTAACAACTATGTCAAAATAGAGAGTAAACATTTTGTAAGACTTCTGTGTCTAGAAATTGTTAAGATGTCAACTTTTTTTCTATAAATTTTTTCTCTATTAACTTCTTTTCTCCTGAGTTCACAAATAGTCATCTCCATGCTCTCTTCTGGACATAGGCTAGAGTGGGCATTGGGGGTCCCTAAGAAACAATCAGCTTCCAGATATTACTGAATTCTCTTTTATAAAAGCTTTGATCTTTAGGATAAATTCACAGGTAGATATAAAGTATGAGGAAACAATAAAGAAGAAATTTTCTTGAAGATTAGAGAGAGACTAAGGAGATCTGAGTAAAAGGGAGCATCAGAGAAAGAAGGAAGCTGACATGCTGATCAGGGGAGCACCTCTAAAGATGGGTCTAAAATGGTAGGAAATGCTGCCAGGTGGGTGGGTAATACTGAGATAGAACCAGTTTATAGTCCTATCTCTCTGGAACTAGGTGATCACTCACTCCACCATTTGTGAAGATCCGGAATTCTTTTTCCTGTCTCATGTTCATGGCCAATTAAAGGTTTGCATTGCTGTGCCCCTGTCCACTTATTCCATGTCCTCTTGTCCCCTAGCAGTGTACATTAAGTAGCAAGTCCAACAACCGAAGAGACTTGGGTGCTCAGGAACCTAAGGAGAGCTCAACTCACCAAATTTAGAAAATTTTCAGCAATTATTTCTTCATGTATTATTTTCTTTTTCTTTCTTTTTAATTTTAGGATATTAAAGGAATATAAATGTTCTGCTTACATGCATTACTTTTGTACAGTTTGAGTCAAGGTCATAATTGTGTCCTTCCCCCTGAGAGTATGCAGTGGACTCATTAGGTGTGAATTTACTCATCCCCGTCTTCCCCACCACCTCCTGTTTGATTTCCATTGAATTTTACCACCATAAGTACACACAAGTGTTGATCATTTCATTCCAGTTTAAAAGTGAACACATATGGTTTGTTTTTACCTTCTTGTAATACTTTGTCTAAGAAGCTGGTGTCCAGTTCCATCCAGGTTGTTAGAAAAGGTATTAGTTCATCATTTTTTACGGATGACTATACTTCATGCTCCATATTTTATTAATTTTATTTATGGGAACTTGGCTTGTTTCCACATCTTTGCAATTGTGAATTGTGTTGCTATAAACTAGTATTACTGTGCATGTGTCTTTTTTATAGGATATATATTTTTTCCTTTGGGTAGATGCCTAGTAGTGGGATAACTGGATCGAACAGTAGATCTACTTTTAGTTCTTCAAGATGTCTCAGTGCTACTTTCCATAGAGTTTGTGCTGGTTTACAGCCCACCAACAGTGTATTAAGTGTTCCTTTCTCTCCAAATCCATACCAGCAACTATTATTTTGGGACTTTTGAATAAAAGCCATTCTCACTGGAGTTAGGTGATATCTCACTGAGGTTTTGATTTGCATTTCCCTGATGATCAGAGATGTCCAGTATGTTTTCATTTGTTTGCTGGTCATTAGTGCATCTTCTTTTGAAAAGTTTTTGTGCCTTTTGCCACTTTTTAACGGGTTGTTTGATGTCTTCTTGCAGATTTGCTGAATTCTTGCCCATAGTATTTTCTGAAACCTTTTCTCTCTCTTATCTTTTCAATTGTTCATATAAAAGATCACTTGTAGGCATCCTATAAATGCTCTGCTCATTTTTTTTTTTTTGCCTCTTTCTCACTTCTGACAGCTTCCAGTGTTGTGCAGTTAACTTCATGATTTTTGTTTTTGTTTCAGTAACTAATCTGCTGATAATAGATTAGTTACTGAAAGCTCAGTAAAGTAGTATGATGGTAACAATCATACATGTGTTGGGCAGTATTTATTGAAACACTCAAGAGACATCTGCAAATCTCTGAAGCTCTTTCTGTGTATTTTCTTATTTGTTATTCTCCTGTGTGAAATTTTTCTGCTTTGCTCTTATCAAATTCTTAATCTACAATGATCACATTTCTGTTTTAGAAAAATCATTTTTCAGCAGGAACCTGGAGAATGAATTGAAAGGGATAAAACTATTAGGAGACATTAAATTTCAGATTAAGAGTTATGAGGCTTTTGGCCAAGGAGTGCTCTGAAATAGAGAGGACGTGATGGATTCAAGAGCTATTTGGGAGGAAAACAGACAAGAGTTGTTTATCAATTAGCCCTGGGTCGTTAGGGGAGAAGTCTTGGCCCAGTTCACTAGGTGAGGATTTGGGTTACTCACCAAGGAAGCCCAGGATGGGTAAGACACAGTTAACCTGGGAACAAGGATTATGAGCTCAGTTTTCCACAGTTTCAGCTGCATGTGGGATATGCCAGGGAGAATATTTCATCAGTAGTTTGATTCAATTCAATTCAATATCCATTGAACCCTTACCAAATGCCAGGTACTCTGCTCAGAACCGGGAGGAGAAGGGTGAATAAGCAGCAGCATGTTCCAAGGTGTGGAAAACTGGGGATCTGGAGCAGTGTATAAGTTTGTCTATTGTCTTAATTATCTAACTGCCAACCCTGAAAATTCTAAAGCAACAGTTTTAGGTGTAAAAGTTAGGAAGAGAAGATCAATAAAATACAGGTTTATATCCTTTCCTCCAGAAATAAAGTCTCCAGCCCATGTTCAGAGACTTTTGACCCCCACTTAATACAACATTCAGGTTAGCTCTGACTCTCAGCCAAACTAATTTTCTGCTTCTGCTTCAAAGTAGAAGGTTAGAAGCAAGGAGGGAACTGCTAAAGGCACTTATATTTTCAGTAGTATGAAGTGATTGCTGACAGCTTGACAAGAAGGGCAGAAAAACAAAATACAGAAAGCAGATATAAGCTCAGCGGTCTAGTTCCTGCGCATTTCAAAAGCTCGCTTTATACCTCTGCATTACTACCCAAAACAATGATGATTGTTTACAGTGATGCCTCTCCACTGTCCAAAAGGATTTTCATTATGCTTATTTTACACAATAGACATTTAATGGAAAATAAACATTTAATCGATTTTTATAACATGATTTCTTACTAATTCTTAGTAGACTCACTAACACACAAATATATTTTTTACATTATCAGAACTAGAAATATTGGCTAATGATTTTTCTGGATTTTAGAAGGAGGGTTAATTAATAAAAAAGCAGATGAGATGCCCAAGTAGAGCAGGGAAGCATTTTGGAGAAAAAAGAGTAGATGACATTTTAATCAATTCTCTCTATATACAGCTCATCTCCAATTACTTTGCCTGTTGGAAATGATCTGGCTTAAAAAAATGCTCATAGTTATTTCATTTCTTCAAAATGAGCATTGTATCCTTCTACTCTTTATCTATTCCTGGTCTAGAATTCCAAGAAGTTCAATATAGGTAAAAAAGTGCAAGTAAACGAGGGAGCATTTTATTGTTAGGAATGTAAACCTGGCAAAAAGAAAGAGTTAATCCTGGGAAAGATGTGTATGAGGTCTGAAAATTAAGCTCAAGAATTGATCCTAGGAAAAGTGCTAGTCAACCTCACTGGCAAATATCATTATGGTCACCTTTGAAGTATTCCCCTAGGGAACACTTTCAAATACCTTCAATGTTGGGAAGTTATGCACCATGCCAGCAGCACCTAGTCCACCCTTCAAAGCAGTTTTGGAATTTGTTTTCTGGAATGGCCATCCATGCTGTCATTGTATTACCCTGGTGTCCTGAATGTCAACTAAATGTCTTCCTTTAATAATTCTTTTATCTTCGGGTAAAGAAAAAAGCCAGTGAGGGCCAGTAGCAAGAATTTTCCAATACATTTAATTCTTTACTGGCTAAAAACTCCCTCAGAGAGAGTGCTGAGCTGGTGCATTGTCATGATGCAAGAACTATGAGTTGTTGGCCAAGATTTTTAGTTCGGGTTTACTTGGTCAGCTATGCTTCTCACAGTTAGTTGGTAATTTTGAAACACAATTTGACAATGTTTTACAATGTTTTTGTCAATTCTGCTTGTTGCAAGCTGCCCTTTTCTCCCTTCATCAGTGATGCTTTCTCTCCCCTCAGAAAAATGTTTAATCCATTTGTACAGTGCTGTGATTTCATGGCATTATCCCCACAAATTTGAACTCAGGTGTCACTGATTTCACTTCTACTTTTGCCAAGTTTAATAATAGATTTAATGTTTGTACATTGCTCTAATTCAAGTCCCAACATTGTCATCCATGGCACACAAAAACACACAATAGCAATAATGTATGCCACTCAGCAAGACACCACAACACACTGATGTGAGATGTTGATACGTGACATTTTACTGAGTTACTAGGTTGTTTTTATGATACTACGAACACAAACACACAGTGGCAAGTTCATGAACTTAACTGTTAGATCTTGTATTATTTCTAATTCTCTACAATTTACAGAGGCCTGGATTTCTTAAAGAGCCTTCAGCCCAAGATCTTTTGAGAACTCTACCAATAATCAGATGATGCAGATAGTTTGCAACCATGAAATAGAAAACACAGCAAATAATGTTTCTAATTAATTACAGGGCATAAAATAAAAAAAAGAGCCAAGTTAAGACAATATCATAAGGAAATTTGAAATATAAAAAGGGTATTACAAGCTATACTTGGGCCAATAAAAAATGGAATTAAACTGTAGAATACTCAGTGATACCAAAGAAAATTTAGGAATCTTAAATTTCAAAAGAACAGGGAAAAGAGATTAAAATACATAAAAAGATGATATACATGGGGAATAAAAATTTTAGGTACACAAAATAAGTGTTTCTAGGAAAAAAAGGAAAGATATAGAATAAGTGAGGAAATAAAAAACATGGAGAAATGTCAGTCAAAAGGTACAAAATTTGGGTTAGGCAGAATGAATAAGTTTTGGAAATCTAATGTCTAGTACAGTAATTATTGTTAGAAAAATAAATAAAATTGGGGACAGAATCTAATTTTCAATATAAGATAACTTTCTTGACTTAGGGTACATCAAAGTCTGTTTATCAAAGAATACAATGAATAAATACAATAAAAAAAAAAGGAGAACAATACCTAGGTTTCAAAGACATCACCTTATTCTCATCACTTCTGGTATTATAGACAACAGTAGTCTATGACCAAGTGAGATTCACAGCAACAGGTGACGATAGCTCTGTTAGCGTATTTCACCATATTAATGGAGAAAGAAGGAAACTCAGTGTCATCTCCGAAGATATCAGAATGCATTTGAAAATATTAACATTTATTAATTTAAATAAATTTAATAAAGTAGAAGCAGTGAATTTCTTAGCATAACTGCACACACATACATAATTCATGCATGTAAACAAATACAATATATAAAACATACTTGTGAATACAAAAAGACAGAAAACATTGCCCTTAAAGGTGAGAAACTTGATGGGAAAAAATTGTGGGTATCTATCATTGTAGGCGTTATAATAATCTTTAAAAGTACTAGTTAATAAAACAGAAAATATAATAGTTAAAAACTCTGGAAAGAAGAAAAATCATTAACTTATAAATTTGGATTAAATGATTGAAATTTTGTGAAAATCAACTAAAAATCATTACAACAAAAAATTTTAGTGATGTATTGGGGAAAAGTGGCAATATACAAGAAAGAATACATAAATATAAAAATATGTAATAATAATAAAACTAATAAGGCTGGGCATGGTGGTTTACACCTGTAATCCTAGCACTCTGGGACGCTGAGGTGTGTGGATTGCTGAGCCCAGGTATTCAAGACCAGTGGGAGCCAGAGCGAGACCCCATCTCTAAACCATCTCTAGGGCATTGTGGTGGGTGCCTGTAGTCCCAGCTACTTGGGAGGCTAAGACAAGAGAATCACTTGAGCCCAAGAGTTTGCGGTTGCTATGAGTTATGATGCCATAGCACTTTACAAAGGGTGACAGGAAAGACTCTGTCTCAATAAATAAATAAATAAAATAATAAAACAATAAAATAAAAAAGTAAATATAAAAGTATACAAAAAAACTGACTAACTTGAAAATGTAACATTTATACTTAATACTTTTAAGACTCAAATAAGCATTCTTAGCACATTTTTACGCATCAAAAAGTAAATACTAAAAAGTCATTAAAATAATTTCCAAATTACTCTGTACATTTATCATTATCTAAATAAAAATGCAAGTTTATATCTTTATTTTTCACTAAAATAATGGATTCTTAGCTTTTTATCAGAGAGCAAAAATGAAGGAACAGGGTGTCTGAAAAATAAAGTTATCTGAAAAATAAAAGTAATAGATTTTTAAAATGTTTTACCTGTTAAACAGTTCACAAATTCCTAGTAGTTAAAATATTTTCATAGTGTGTATATTTATAGATTAAAAAAGAAGAATTGGAATAGACATTCTACCTGTATGTGTAGAATATATATGAAATATATATGCACATCCATCAAAATGTATAGGTATGGAGAAATATATATATCATTTATATATACATATATATTACTTAAATAATTTGTATTTTATTCTCCAAGAGAGTAGAAAAACTGGTAATGCTATAGATAATTTATATTTTAGGGTCATAATACAAGATTTACTAAACAAGTTTCACACAGGTAATTAATAATAAAAATATTTTGAAGACAATTCTGTTATTAGAAAATTAAATGCCAAAATGTGGTTTCTAAAATTCACCTCAAGTCTATCTAAGCCTAATGATCAAAACATAATTAGAACTCAGCCATCGGTTATTTGCATTCATCTTACAAATTACCCAAAGGGCAAGATGTAGAAGGGAAATTTATTCTATTTCAACAAGAATTTTTTGCATTAGATTTGTATGTGATATGAAACAACAAGAATATTGTTAACTTCTTTTGCCCTTATTTTTATGTATAAATACTTGCTTTTTCTCCAGCCCAGTAACTCATATTACCTTTCCTCTCCGTTTTGCTGGTTTAGTTTACCTATAGGGAATACCACTTTCAAACAAGTACAGGCTGAGTACCTTTCTCTTTTATTTCTTTTCAGATTAATGTGAGGGTACAAACCATTGGGTTATATGGTTTACACATGTAAGGTTAAATCCAAGTTGTAGCTATGTCCTTTATGCAGGGAATGTGTCACATATCCATGCATTGCACCCACTGAGTGGGAATAGACAGATCCCCCTTCCCTCCTTCTGAAGTGAGTTTTTCCTCTTATGGGTCTGTGATTATTAATCTCCTTGTATCAAATGGTTGGGACCAGAAGAGTTTCAGATTGTGGATTTTTGTGAAGTTTGGAATATTTGCATATACCTAAAGAGATATCAGGTTTGTGATTATTAATCTCCTGTTTCAAATGCTTGGGACCAAAAGCGTTTCAGATTGTAGATTTTTGTGAATGTTGGAATATTTGCATATACATAAAGACATACCTTGGAAATGGGACCCAAGTCTGAATGAAAACTTATTTATTTTTCATATACACCTACATACATAGCCTGAAGGTAATGTTATTTTTCCCTTGGAGACACTGAATAAACTCTGTGCTGTACACCTGTGTTTGAGTATGACCTGCCATATGAGGTCAGGTGTGGAATTTTGCTCATGTGGCCCCATGTTGGCACCCAGAAAGTTTGAGATTTGTGAGCATTTCTGATTTCAGACTTGCAGATTAGGGCTGCTCGATCTGAACACAAATTCTATGGAAAACAAATCATACTTCTACTTAGTACATTTTTTATTGTCCCCTTCCTTTGACATTTCAGTGATATCATCTGCCAGGTGTCCAAAATATTTAGGAATTTCACATGATTTCTTTTTTCTCAAAGCAAATGTATGTGTGGCCAGATTTTACAGTTATCACCCAACTGTATATTACCCTCGATATTATGTCACCTTTTGAATTCTGTTTCATCTAATTTTAGACTGAATTGAGAAAGAAAAATAAACCGTGGCTGTTGAGTAAATGTGGGTAATATGATACGGCACAAATTGTTTAATTTTAAAATCAGGCTTCAACTGTTGTTATTTTTTTAGAACAAGTAAACATGATAATTTTCTTCCTTTGAATAAATCTCTTTATGTTTTCATAATACTTGACAAGCATTATTTTTCATTTAATTTCTTCAACAACCTTTTAGGGTGAAGTATTATTTTATCTATAAAGATAAAAATATTAAAAGATTGAGTTATGAAGAGCCCTCATAGATACCATGTGAGATCTTTTATGTTTATTTTTATATTCCAAGTTCAGTGGCTTTTATATGTTTAAATGATGTTTGGTCAGCATGAGGAATGTTAGCTGCATACTCCAGATGAGTAGAGGAGAATCCACCTCCTCTTTATTTCCCGCCAACTGGATTTTTTTCCATAAAGAGAAATCACGGGACCAAAAAGCAAACACATATGCTCTGTCTTTCAGATTGGACGGTGGATATACAGACTGATAGAATTCTGCTTGACAACAATTTGGCCAGGACAAATTGAGGAACCTGGCTATGAGAGGTTGTGACCTGAGAGGCCTGGGTGTGGGTTGTGACTGAACTCTGTTCTCATAAATGGAATCAGGTTTTAATAATGTTCTAATATCTTTCCTTTGATTATTTAAAAAGATGGTTATCCTGTATGTTTTATTTATTATAATCAGAAAGTATTTCTCAGCTTTCAAATAACATTAATAAATTTGACTAACAAAAATCACTTGCCTAGCAAGCTGAAAAGTAACAAGTAAAATATAATAATATGCTAATAAGAATAGCTATGTATATGTATTTTGTTTTTCTTTCTTTTTTTTTTTTTACTGCTCAAGGATCTCATTATGCTTTTTTTTTTAAATCATAACAGTGTACATTAATACTATCATGGGGTACAGTGTACTGTTTCTGTATACAATTTGAAATACTTTCAGAACACTTAAAGAAGTAAAAATAGATCTGCCATTTGATCCTATTTTGTTATTCTTACGTAGGATCCATTTCCCTTTTTAAAGTTAGTCAGGAAAGTAGTAACGATTATATATTCTTATCCTATTTTATCATCTTGCCAGTTCTTTCTGTTCAGTTTTCTTCCTTGGTGTCATTACCTGATCCATTATGTGACTGTGTTTTCAGGTATGTAAGTTCATCTATTCAAGATGCTAGAGAACAGTGCATTGGTTATAATTACACATTAAGTGTTAACTGTGACAGTAACACTTAATGTTAGTATTTTATTTTCAAAACAACCTTGTTTTCATTCTGTAGTAGTTCTGTGCATTCTGCTTTCTTTTGTAAGTACATCGATTCCTGCCCTTTTGGTCTTTCTTTCTTCAAATGTCAAATAAAAATGGAATCATTCCTGAAGGTACTCCACTAGAATGGCTGACAAGTCTTGTTCCTATTGCTCTCCAACTGTACCTGTTTATTGTTGTTTCTCTTCAAAGCCTCCTTTAGGACCTGTCATCAAGTATCTGAAGATAATCAGAATCAATTGAATTACAGAAAAATCACTAACCCCTGCATTATGTTGTCAATATTTGTCAAGAATGCAGTCCTATTGATTTTTTTGTACTCATGACTTGTGTATTTTCTAGTTTTCTACATTTATTTCTCCAAGCATCTGTCATGGGTGGCATTTATCTAATGTCTCAGAAACAACCTGAAGTTGGGAAAGAAGAATGAAATCAGCGCTGACTCCTCAGAGGTGATCACATGTTAAGATACTTTAGTATTTCCTTATCTTTGTGATCCTCATGATGATTCAAACACGTGTCTATACACTCTCCATTTGCTGTCTCAGGAGACATTTTGCTCTCCTAGGTTTATTTGACATGTTACAAGTTAAATGACTATTTTTATAATGTACTAGGTAGATATTAGGTACACCAATAAAGGACTGGGGAGGAGCTAAGAACAAATGAAACAAGTCTCCCAACATTGTAAACAGAGACCATGAGTCACCAGTAATTGGGACCTCCCTAACTGCCTCACAAAAAGGAGGCCAAGTTGACTCACTTCTTCAGTGACACGCCATCATCCCTCTTTCCTTCCCCCAGTCAGGTTAAAGAGAACTAGGTTAGCTTAATGGAAATGACACATCCTTTCCACTATAGGTTGTTCTTATTTAACAGGGAAGGATTTGAGTTACCTTTTCTAAAACCAAGTGAGGCGAGCTCCAAAGGAATCTTGACAGAAATGTGGGGTGCTCACAGAATAGAACCTGGCATCTCATTCCTTGATGACTGCAGTACTAATATATTTATTCTGGGGACACTGGTGAAGACAAAGCTATATCCCGAAGTTGAGATTTGAGCACGCACGCACGTGTGTGTGTGTGTATGTAAAAGGAGACATCCTACCTCCGATTTATGAAGGAAGGTGGCTCAGAGATGGTGGGCAACAGCAAGGCTTGAAGGAGAATTGGGGTAGCCTGGCTGAAAGGAAGATGGGAAGCTTCCCCCACCACTTCCTAATTCTTTGAAGTCCCTTGAGGGTGTGTCAACACTCATAGAAGTTCCCCTACTTCCATGAGAAGAGTATGGAAGGTAGAAAAATGACAAAAGCCATGGGTACAGCCCAGTGTTGACCAGGCAAAAGAGATTCTCAATTTGAAAGAGGAGTTGGAACGTTGAATACTTGAGAAAGCAGGTGAGAGGTCCAGCTTCCCTTCTAAAGTGTCTTTACTTTCACCAGAATGGAAGAGCAATTATCTAACATTCTCAATATTAATACAAAACCAGAAGACAATCTAATGCATGCCCACATAGGAGAAAAACTCATTTAAATTCAAGTTGGGGGAGGGGTAACAAAGGCGAGGGAGAGAGGGAGAGAGGCGTGCTACCACAATATGAGCATAGTGCAGGAGTGTTTGGCACACCTTTTTTTGTGTGGGACATAACCCCAAGAGGGACTCTATCTAACAAAATAAAATATTTTGACCTGATTGTTGTACCCTCACATTAACCTAAAAGTAAAAAGAAGGATCACATTCTAAAACATTATAAACAAAAATAAAATACAGCAAAATAAAGCTCACTTATGAAGACGGGCAAACTCATGCCCACAATTATAGATAGACCCGGGTTGAATCACAGTGATGCTGGGTTTGCTGCCACCAAAGGAACACATGAAGATTCTGCCCTCTCCCCTGTGTGGGACATCTAAGAGCTGGGCTTGTACCTGGAGGAGGGGTTTTCTCAGATCCAAATCCTCATCCCTGCTGACCCCTGAAGCAGCCTGGGTCATGGCACTAGCCTTGGGGATCGAAAGTATGAAACTTAAAGACTGAAGTTTAATAGAAAACTCAAATCAATTATTAATAACAGATAAAATGACCTGAACAGGTAGTTTCTTTTTGATGTTTAAGTGGTAAAGGAAATTTGGCTATAGCGCCTCATCTCTCTCTCTCTTTCTCTCTGATTCCTCTACTTGGGTACCATTTACTTGGCATTCACTGTTAATAATGGTTGTATGAGGTGGATTTGGGGCTGGTGCCCAGAGGATACCACTTAAGGCTCAAAACAGACTCAAATGATTAACGTAGTCAACACCAGTCAAGGTGTTTCAGTCCACCCTACCAATGCCATGCAAGATAGCATCCAAAAAAAAAAAAAAAATACACTGTCCAGGAGGAAAATATATGCTACTGATGGAATTCATTTGTGGTGTCTATTTCAGGAAGCTAAACACTTTGGACAGGCTGCAGAAGAAAGAATATATACTGGCAGAAAAGTAGACATAAAAAGATAGGAGAACAACTAGAGTTTATGCTCATTTTAGTATAAAATATTTTTAAAGAAAAATTATAGTGCATCACTCCTAATTATTACTTTTCAACTATTCCTTGAACTAAGTGTAATTTATTGAGGCTGTAAACAAGAAGGGAACGTCTTTGATTATTTGAAACCAGTAAGTACGGGCTATCATGGACTGCTCAAAGAGGTTTTCTTGATAACACATGTAGAAATACCATGTTTTGATTACAAGTTACAGTAAATGTGTTGCAGTATAGCCACAGAAGATATTTGTGCATATTTTATTTCATTTCTTTTTTAGAGACAGAGTATCACTTTATTACCCTTGGTAGAGTGCTATGGAGTCACAACTCACAGCAACCTCCAACTCCTGGGCTTAGGCAATTATCCTGCCTCAGCCTCCCAAGTAGCTGGGACTACAGGTGTCTACCACAGTGCGCTATTTTTTGTAGCAGTTTGGCCGGGGCCGGGTTTGAACCTGCCACCCTCGGTATATGGGGCTGGTGCCCTACTCACTGAGCCACAGGCGCTGCCCTGTGCATATTTTAGAAGTACTGATATCCTTTAATATATTAGAAGAAAGAAATTGTGCACATATGTGATTTTGCTTGGGTAGTGATTAGCCCAAGGCACCGTGGCTAAGGGATGAAGCTTTATGATGCAAAGCTGTGTAAAATACAACCAGTAAACAAATCCAAGCTGTAGCGTGGTTCTGTAAACCACAGCTGCCATGCTGAGTGAGTAATTATGCTATTGGAGGAATGATAAATAATGCCATGCTAGCTTCACTGGGAAAATGAAGTATTTCTTACCCCTCAAATTGCTAAGGGTGAAATCTGCTATCTGGGCCCAATCTGTTAGAAGGGAAATAATCTGACAAGATAATTCTTCTTAAAGGGCTTCAAGTTTGACTCTGTCACAAAAATATTTAGTGTATAATTTTACCTGTACTCCTTATGATTTAGTGAGGAAGAAAGTTAAGGCATCATTGAGAATCAGAGAAAGTTGTTTTAAAACATTGGAATGTTTGGATAATATTATGATTGAGATTCTTAGCATCATGCAATTAATGAAGATTATTTTTAATTGCAACAACAGAAGAACATGTAAGTTACTGGATTATCCTGTGGAAGGCAAAATAGAAAATAATGAAAAGAGGTAGAGTACAAACTATGTATGTTTGTGTATTTCATCATATACTGAAGAGTCTTTAAAACTTCTAGTAAGTCTAAGCTTTTAACATCCCATTGATATTCTATTGGTTGGAACCATTGTCAAACATTGGAAGATAATTTTTCTCCTATCCTCTTTCCAGATGTGATTAGTAGAATTGCACACATATGTAATTAATTTAAACTGGGCCACCTCTACTCCAATCCAGCATCACATTATCATCCCTTCCAAAGGTATGCCAGTCTTTAAAATGAGACCCAGAAAGAACATAGACATTTGCTACAGATCTCACGAGGAAGCTGCAGTGAGACAGCTTGTAGTGCAGCGCAGACTGCCATGTGCTCACAATCTTCTGGAGACATCTCTTTCTCTCCCCAAGCATCACCCCACCTAGCCACTGCTCATACTTTCTTCCTCCCATTTGAAACTCCCTTCCATCCCACTGGTTCCCTGTGGCCTTCTTATCTCTGAGCTGTGCCCGTTATTCCTCTTAGCATCCCATGCTGCCAACTCAAGAGACTCCTGCATGGCACAAGTTTCTTGAAAAGTGAGATTCCTCGCCTTCTCTGACTTCTCTGCTGGAATCCTGAGGGATGAGAGTGCCCCTTCCATTAAAGTATTTCCCCTAAAATTTGTAATATTTTCTTCCCAGGAGTCTATAGTTTCTGCATTCCTGTTCTTTTTAACTTTGTCAGAATTATTACTATACAATAAGAGTATTGCAATTATGGAAAAGAACTAATATTTTTATATCATTGGGCAGCATAATTTGAGATAAGTAATTTACTTCAATGGATAGAGTTTATATGGTGATAATTAAAACAGAATGTATTTTTTTATTTACTGCAATGAGATGGAAAAATATTAGCATGGACCTGGAACTCAAGAATCCTTTATTTGCTTTCTACAGGCTCCTAAAAGAGTTTGGCCTATAGAACACTTTATAGAGCTATAGAATAACTCTACATGGGCACAAGAACAAAGGATTATCTTCATCATTAAGGCTTGGACATATATGGTCACCACGCCTGTAAGTCACAAGGACTCTTCTGCCCTTAGACTTAAATACTGTGTCCTATACCTACACTCAATCTTTACTTTTGGATCTCAACCATTCCAATGATGAGAAAATGCAAGTAGCAATAACTTCAAGGAAAAGCCTGCCAAGGGATCTTTTGAATGCTGAGAACACCTGAATTACATCCACTAAGCAAGTCCTCCCCAATCCTGTAAGGTCCTGGTTAGTGCAGTATGGGGGAAATTAGCAGGAAGCCCAGCATTAAATGGCACCAGGACAAATTTACTTATTCTTTCCCACTGAACTCCACATTGATAGCCCAAACATTTGTGTTTGACCTACATCATTGTCCTTCTCTTAGTGAAGTTCAGACCCTGAGTTCACATTGTACATAAAAATCTAAAATTTCTAATTATAGCTATTTCCTAAAACTACTTCATCATAAATCAATTTTCAACTCAGCCGTTATACAGTAAAGAACAATTTCCCAGTGGTACTCTGCAGCATTTAAGTGACCAAAAGAGTCACACAGCTCTACTGATACATTTTTACAGCATTATGCATTTTTTTAATCTGGACATAACAATATATAATCTGAGTTAATGAAAATCAAAGAAACCAAATTAATGCGGGAATACCTATCGTTCAATATCTTTAATGCCTTATAATAGTAAACTTGCATTCAAGATACCCTGGATTGTATACCTGATTAATCTCAATTCTCACTGGACAACATTATATTGTCAGAGTCACACAGACACGGGGTTTAGAAATAGAAGCTTAATATTAGAAGATTAATAAATTCCTGGTATAAGACTATAGTAATAAAAAGCAAGCTTTGGATTAGATTCAAATACAGGTATTAGAATGCTGGAGATTGTAAATCTAAATTTTATGTTAAATATAAGTGCACCTTGTGGAAGACAATTCTTCATACATTCTTTGCCTTTCTGTGTGTCTTACAAGCAGGGACACTGGCTTTCTTTGGACTGTCATATTAAGGACATATACACACTCAACACCCTTGGAAACAGAGGGTTCCCTAAGAGAAAAGGCTAAGTTGGCTTGAAGCCTTGATGATCATGGTAGTGTTTCCCTAAAGAAAAAAAGCAAGTGTGCTTACTTTCTGTTATAAAAATGGGAGTTCCCTAAATGGAAGGGTTTCTTTCCTATAATCAAACCTGTTGAGTGGGCCTGGGCCATCTGACCAGCTCCATATTGACCTTTATGAACTTGGGTTGAAGAACCAATGTGAGAAGTGCTAAACTCTGGTTCCTGGTATTCCTGGGAGAGAACTGCCTCACCTTCTGCCGTCATCCATGAAGCTGTGGTTGGGTAACTTGCAAGATGCAGAAACTCTCAGAACGATCCCAGTCTATACATTAATACTGGAAATTGTGTGGATGGCCATGGCAGAAGAAAATCTTTAGACAACTTTCCCTTAAAGGATTTGCCTAGGACCACGGATCTTTTCCACTGGAGTTAAATTTGAATACCAACAAATTTCCTGAAGCAAATGACTAAAAAGAATTGCCTTCCCGAAAAGATTGCAATGCTCAGCAATAACTAATTCAATTTCTTTTTAATTAGAAAACATTTCTGTATACTTAGTTATGCAAAATTGCTAATGTGTCCTTTTCCACAAATGTTTTATCTCATATTTGAAAACACAACCCAATCCTTACTATAGAAAAGCAACTCTGAGATTTTCCATAACAATCCACCAAAGTAACTTGCACATGAAACAAAGTTTGTTTCAAGAATTATTAAGAAATAAATTAGCTTTCTTTATTTTTTTTTTAGGTAAGAATTACTCGTTACCTAAAAGTCACTTTTGATTTTATAACCCACACCATGAGAGAAGGCTGTGTAGCATGTGCAGGTGTTTGGAAGTGGTGATTCTTTGGGGTGAGGGCCTTCTGCCGTCCTCACAGCTGTTCAGCTATTCCTTCCTTCACCTCTAGTTGACGGCCTGTGGTGTTGGTTGCAGCATATGTTCCAAAGACTGTTAACTCTCCCAAGTCAACATTACACTTCTCTGAGCAGATGAGTCCTTCAACTCTATTACGCTTTCATTTACAACATCGAATCTTTCTGTAATTGTGCCCTTTACTTACATTTTTTTTTCCTGTGTCCTCTCATATGACATCTTTGTTTGCTCTTATCCTAGGGGAAGAAGTATCCCTCTTGATTTTCTTTTTTTTGAGACAGAATCTTACTCTGCAGCCTTGGGTAGAGTTCCATGGAGTCACAGCTCACAGCAACCTCAAACTCTTGGGCTTAAGCGATTGACTTGTCTCAACTTCCTAAGTAGCTGGGACTATAGGCACTTGCCACAACGCCTGGCTATTTTTTGGTTGCAGTTGTCAGTGTTGTTTAGCAGGCTGGGGCCAGGCTTGAACCCATCACCTTTGGTGTATGTGGCTGACATCCTATCTCTGAGCTACGGGCACTGAGCCCCTCCTGATTTTCTTGCTTCAACCTTTCATTTCTTCCTTCTTCCCTCAGACCTCAATCAATAATTAGCCCTACAGGATACTGAAAAGTCAGTCTTTATTTTCTCTCTTTTTCCACTTTCTCTTTGAGGGGCTAAATCACTCCAAGTACTTTTTCTAGTTTTGTAATTGGTTTCTGCAGTATTAGCCCACCATCTATCTCCAGGTCTAAAGAATAGAAATTATTATTCACTTTGAAAAGTCTATGATGAGAACTTCCTTAAAGAGAGTAGCTGGCATGTTAACATGGAATAGTACAAAATGTTAGGGAATACCACAGAGGGGGAGGATGCCTCCCCCCACTTTAATACAAGGGAAGCTTTTAAGGTTCCAGTAAGGAACAGACAGCGTACCCAAAATGGTCATTAAGAGCATTCTAATAGAAGAACAATTTACAAAGTTGTGGACATGGTTGAGGGAAACTGAAAAAGAAACAGGAAGCATCTCTGGGTGAGCAAGAAGAGGGAACATGAGCATCTCTAACTAAGCCTGGAGAGGGAAAAAGAAACAGTGCTTTTCAGACCCCAGAAGAATTACAGCAGCAGGAGAAGCCTCCAGGAGGAGCTGTGCCTTCAAGGCAGGGACAAGGCCACTGCCATCCTGCAGCCTGGCAAGGGCAGGGTCCCGAGAATTAATTCACAGCTTCCATTTTCCCCACATTTTCTCCTCCATATGGTGCTAAATCTAACCAAAAGCCAGAGGACTAGAAGCCAGGGTAAACCTTCCCAGAGCTAAACAGCACGAGGTGAAGCACATGACGGGCCACAAAAAACCTAGAGGAAGCATCCACTGAGCAGGGCTTTCAGAAAGATGCCCAGACAGTCTGATACATTCTTACCGGTGGGTGAAGTGTGGGAACTTGGACCTGATCTGACTCATGCTTTAAAAGTGTAAAAACCAGAGAATGGTTTCAGTTGGAGAGTGAGGATATATTTTCTTGTACGACGGTTCCATGTCCCCAAAATCTGGGCCAAAGTTTATTCAGGTTTCCTGTGGACTACATGTGGACCTCACAGAAGAAACTTAGTTGCATTTACCTGTGCTCAGAAAAGATTATTGGCGATAACTGTAACAGAGGGGTGGACTTCTGGCTGCTAAGGCTGGAGGCAAAAGTCATGAGCATCCCTCCAAATCTGGGAGTGGAGGCTTGAGTAGAGGCTGAGCAGGGTGCGTAATCAGCAGTGAGTTTCCACGGAACCCAAATGGCCTGTGGTAGAGTCAGCTTTGGAGTTTTGCCTCGGCCAGAGAGTATGATTGTAAAACATCTTTTCCCATTCTGACACCCTCACTCCCTGACAAGCCAGCAAGTGGGGCATAAGAAGAGGCAAGAGAAAGAGAGGTTGACCCCACCTCAGTTTCACACTGAAGATTTCACAGACTCCAGTGAGGAATAAATGTGGAATAAATCCATAAAGCTGTTTTAAAGATAGTGGTATGGGAAGAGAAAACCATTTCATAATTTCACACATAAAAAGTCCACTTCTTCCAATGAAGTATAACATTTACAGCAATTTAGTGTAAATTTGTATTTTTCCTTCCCTGACTTCCCACATTCTGCCCACGAACGTGTTTAAGTCTTCCACATTCTAAAAATCTTCCCAACTTTTGACACCAGCAAGTCATCCCGCCATCTGTTTCAGCTCCTTCCTTTCTTTGTCAAATATTCAAAATAGTAGCTTTTGGTAGTATTCCTGATTTTAACTTTTAAAATTATTTTGATTTTGACTGTTTTAATGTTTTAACATTTAGTTAAATTTGGGGATTACATCTATATGGACATCACCAATAACTTTATATCATAAAAATAAATCCGATAGATCTCCCAAAGATTTCCTTTTGGGAAAATGCTGATCTGCTTTGCTAAGATTTTTTTCTTTTTTCTTTTTCAAGACAGACTTTTACTTTGCTGTCCTAAATAGAGTGCCATGGCATCATAGCTCACAGCACCCTCAAATTCTTGGGCTCAAGTGATTCTCTTGCCTCACACTCCCAAGTAACTGGGACTACAGGCACCCACCACAATGCCCAGCTATATTTTTTTTAGAGATGGGGTTTCCCTCTTGCTTAGGAGGGCCTTGAACTCCTGAGCTCAAGCAATCCACCCACCTTGGCCTCCCAGAATGTTAGGATTACAGGTGTGAGCCACGACACCAGCCTAAGACATTTCTTTTTGGACCAGCTGTGTTACTTATTTGAAAACTCTTTAACTCCCCTGAATCAAATGATGGAAACTTCTGGAATGATTCTCTATGTCTTCTTTTTCATGTCTTTTAATTTTTTAGACTTACTTTTATATTATGTATTTTTCTGGGATTTTTTTTTCTGTTTCCCTAATCCATTTATTTCTCCCTATTGTCTATTCAATTGTTGTCCTTGCTGTACAAAAATTACTGAAATTATACATGCATTACAAAGATAAAAAAAATCAAGTGATACAAAAGAGTAATAGTAGTAAGTAATCAATCTTCATCTTCTAAACCAGTTATGTTTCCCAAGGATAATATTACTAATTATCATGGCTATTTTTCTGGACTTTATTACCAACTTCCTATATAAAATTGATTGGTGTGACATCTTGACTTTATTTTAATATTACATAAATACTATGCCAGATTGTAGCTTAGCAATGTGGTTAAACAATATTCAGTATCAGCATAGCAGTGTTCAGCCAGGTGCAGAGGCTCATGTCTGTAATCCTAGCACTCTGATAGGGCAGGGCAGGTGGATAGCTTGAGCTTAGGAGTTCGAGACCAACCTGAGCAAGAGAGAGACCCTATCTCTAAAAAAATCACCATGCATTATGACAGGCACCTACAGTTCTAGCTACTTGGGAGGCTGATATAAGAGGATCACTTGAGCCTTAGAGTTTAAGATTGCTGTGAGCTATAATGATACCACACCACGGCACTCTACTGAGAATGACAAAATGAGACTCTGTCTGAAAAAAAAAATAACAATAACAACAACAAATCAGTGTTAAAATAATTTTGACTGGCAAATATCATTTAATTCACATATTATTTCCTTTTCAGTTTGGTTATAACTTTTGTTTTCCCTAAATATAGCAGTTTCATAGTTGGGTGTGGTGGGAGCAGGCCTGAAGTCCTAGCTGCTTGGGGAGCTGAGGTGGAAGGAAGGCTTGAGTGTAAAAGTTTAAGACTAGCTTGGGAAAAATAGCAAAACCCTGTATCAAAAAGAAAAAAAAGGAAGAAAAGAAAGAAAGAGAGAGAGACAAAGAGAGAGGGGGAAAGAAAAGAAAAAGAAAGAAAAGAAAGATTGATTCCCTATTTTGCATTGGTTTTCTTTTTGTGAAACGTATTTTTCTAATTACCTACCAAACCTTGTCACAGTTCAAATGACTGATCAATCAGCCATCAATCTATGACCTCTCCTTTGTCACTAATAGCAATTATATTATCTTTCATCTTAGCATTTTATACATATAATTCTCTACACTATTAAATTGCAATTATTTAAGAATCATATCTTTATCATCTTTGTACTCTCCATTGTTTAGAAAATGGATATTACTTAAATTTAAATCGATTTCATTTTATTAGTGATTTTAAATTAGTACATGTTACCTTTGCAAAGAATGTGTTAACCTAAAAATAACTGGTGAGTTATTTCATAAAATTGTTTATAACAAATGTTTATATTCTAAAATTTGTTGTTTTATATTTCAAATACTAAAAGCATTTCAATACATGCAAACATGTAGCCATTCATAAAGGAAATGCAGTTATAGAGTTATCAGACTATCAGGAAATGCAATATTACATAAAAATTAAATATGCCACTTTAAAAATAAATAAAGCACATTGGGAGTTATTATTAATTTGTTGGAGGTAATCTTGACTCAATTCTCAGAAATTATCTCCATGCATAAATGATAAAGCATTTATTGATATAGTAAAAGATTATTCACAATCGCCTGACAAGAAGCCTCTTAAGTATATTTTTTATTTTTCTAAATACAAAATGTGATTTAGTTTTGAGGAAATTAATGATCATTATTCTGCAATTATTTTTGCATTCTCTATTATGAACTGACAGCTGTGATTTAACAAACTTTTTTTTAATAAAGATGTGACTGAATTTATTTTTGGTTACTCTGTGAGCCCATATCAATAGGAAGTTATATTTAATAAATACTTAACCTGCTTTACTTCAACATCTTAATACCATTAATAGATGATGTGAATCATGTTGTGGCGATAAAAGGTGGTTAATATTTGTATAGTAACATACCATTGCCTAATAACCAGGCTTATTTCACCTGGTTCTCTCTAGTTAAGTCACACAAACAGCTGATCACGTGACTGAGGCCTTGACTATGAACCTCCGTGGAGTCACAGTACTTGGCTTGACTATGAACCTCCATGGAGTCCTAGTACTTGGCTTTTATATATACATTTTTCAACTTCTGATGACCCAGTTCAGTGCTATTCAGTTTCTTAGTAACATTTCTAATAACACACAAACTGGAACCAGTAAACACTGCTTATCAAAATCTTTAGGAAAAATAAGTAAGTATATGGAAGAATTAAAATGATCTCTTTTCAACTAAAATAGATTTTGGTGGAGGTGGAATTAAATATTAAGGTATGATAATCTCAAGTGGCTTTGGGGAGAAGTCAGGTCTTTATTCTAATTCATAATCTAATTTCTGCATATTTTTTTCTTGAGCTTCTTATGTGCTTTCTTCACACCCTGGATCCTTTCTGAACCGCTAGATTACCCTGTAGCCAAGTATAGGGACACATTGTAAACCTAGCATTGATTTTAAAAGTTGGCTTCTGAATTTATTTATAGGCATTTTCTGCTTTTTTCTAATTTATTTACTGGCCTTTTTCTCTCTTTAGGTTGATTTTGCCTTCTTAACACTTGTTAAATTAAATAGTTAATTCATTTGGTATTGTACTTCCCTTTTTAAGCAACACAAATATTTAAAGATATTTTGTGTTGTTTTAGAGCATTGTTTTTCTGGAATCTCTAAATCTTAATTTGAAACATTTTCACTACTACAATTGTAATGATTTTCTGAAAATTCAGTTTTTATTTTTACATGGCTCACAGGCCTTTAATAGAAGATATTAAAGTTAACCAATTGTAAGCGTTTTAGGAGTACTTTCTAATTTCTTTAAGTTTTACAGTGTTGTAGGAACAGGAAGTTATATCTTTCCTCTTAATTACACAGGTCATGGCTGACATTTCTATAAAGACTGGTTAATAAGAGAAAAGTATAACAGATTTACTTAATCAAATTTTTACATGTGCTGTACCACAGGAAGCTTCACAATAAAGAGTCAGAGATAGTACAAGGAATATGATCTGTTCATGCTTAGCTTTGATGAAGAGTGGGAGTAGGAATTGACAATGAAGGTGATAGAATGCCAGTCAGCAGATGGAGAGAAACCCAGTAAGGCTGCTGGGATTCCTGTTAGCTGCTCCGTGTGACATTCCTTTCTGCTGGTATGGGGCATGAAGGTCTGGATTGGCGGTCTTAAGAACTACTATTGGACAAAGGGAAGTCAGAGAATTTGTTTTCTTATGGTCAGCTTCAACTGAAAGGCAGAGGACCATTATAGTAAGAATTCTGGCTGCCTACAGCTGGCTTAGGGGAATGTTTCTATGACACACATTGGAGAAGAAGATTGGAGAGCAGGAGAAGGTCAAAGTCTCAAACCAAGTTCTGAGACTTCTGCTGACGTGTTAAACTCCTCAGCAAGCCAGACCACCACACACAGGGGACCATTTCATTTGGTCCAACAGCATCATGTGCATATTTTTCACATCTTTGAATTTATTTATTATGATTTAAATATGATTTAAAGCAACCAAAGTCAAAAAAGACAATGATGGTCACTTCATGTTAGAGAAGACATAGAACAAGAAGACATTTTAATTCTAAATATTTATGCACTCAATGTAAATGCTCCCAGATTCTTGAAACAGGACTCGCTTAGTCTGAGCACTAGGACATCCTATAACACCAAGATAACAGGGCACTTTAACACTCCTCTCCCAGAGCTGGACAGATCCTATAAACAGAAATTAAACAAATATATAAGAGATTTGAATGAGACCCTAGAACAACTGTGCTTGATAGACATATATAGAACACTGCATCCAAAAGATAAAGAATATACATTCTTCTCATCGTCCCATGGAACATTTTCCAAAAGTGATCATATCCTAGGGCACAAAATAAACCTCAACAGAGTCAAAAGAATTGAAATTCTACCTTGCATCTTCTCAGATCACGGGCGCTAAAAGTGGAACTCAACTCCAGCAAAAACATTCAAGTTCACACAAAGGCATGGGAGTTAAACAATCTTATGCTGAATGACAGTTGGGTGCAGAAAGAAATAAAAAAGGAAATTATTAACTTCCTTAAGCATAACAACAAGGGAGACGAAAGCTAAGAAAACTTGGGATATAGCAAAAGCAGTCATTAGAGGAAAATTTATCACTTTAGAAGCCTACATTTGAAAAACAGAAAGAGAGTTCATCAACAAACTCACAAGCCATCTGATGTAATTGGAAAAAGAAGAACAATCTAAGCCTAAACCCAGCAGAAGAAAAGAAATATGCAAAATTAAATCAGAGATCAATGAAATTGAAAACAAAAGAATCATTCAAAAATTAATGAAACAAGGAGTTGGTTTAAAAAATAAATAAATAAAACAGATAAACCTTTGGCCAGACTAACCAGAAATAAAAAAGTAAAATCTCTAGTGGCCTCAATCAGAAATGATAAAGGGGAAATAACAACGGATGCCACAGAGATACAAGAGGTCATCTCTGAATACTACCAGAAACTCTATGCCCAGAAATTTGACAATGTGAAGGAAATGGATCAATATTTGGAATCACATTCTCTCCCTAGACTTAACCAGGAAGAAATAGATCTCTTGAGCAGACCAATTTCAAGCACTGAGATTAAAAAAACAACAAAAAATCTCCCAACATAAAAATGCCCTGGTCTGGATGGCTTCACACCTGAATTCTATCAAACCTTCAAAGAAGAGCTTATTCCCATACTGCAGAAATTATTCCAAAAAATTGAGGAGAAAGGAATCTTCCCCAACCCATTCTATGAAGCAAACGTCGCCCTGATACCAAAACCAGGAAAAGACCCAACTAAAAAGGAGAATTTCAGACCAATTTCACTAGTGAAGAGAGATGCAAAAATTCTCAGCAAAATCCTAGCCAATAGATTACAGCTTATCGTCAAAAAAGTCATATATCATGATCAAGTAGGTTTCATCCCAGGAATGCAAGGCTGGTTTAATATACACAAGTATATAAATGTTATCCACTGTATTAACAGAAGCAAAAACAAAGGCCATATGATCCTCTCAATAGACACAGAAAAGGCATTTGATAAAATCCAGCATCCTTTTCTAATTAGAACACTGAGGAGTACAGGCATAGGTGGCATATTTCTTGAACTGATAAAAGGTACCTATGACAAACCCACAGCTGATATTTTACTGAATGGAGTAAAATTGAAAGCTTTTCCACTTAGAACTGGAACCAGGCAAGGTTGTCCTCTGTCACCATTACTATTCAACATAGTGCTGGAAGTTCTAGCCAATACAATTATGCAAGACAAGAAAATAAAGGGCCTCCAAATGGGAGCAGAGAAGGTCAAACTTTCCCTCTTTGCTGACAATATGATCTTGTACTTAGGGAACCCAGGGACTCAACCACAAGACTCCTGGAAATCATCAAAAAGACAGTAATGTCTCAGGATGTAAAATTGATGTCCACAAGTCAGTAGCCTTTGTATACACCAATAACAGCCAAGATGAGAGTCTAATTAAGGACAAAATTCCCTTTATCATAGCTTCAAAGAAAATGAAATACCTAGGAATATACCTAACCAAAGAGGTGAAAGACCTCTATAAAGAAAATTATGAAATCCTAAGAAAGGAAATAGCAGAGGATATTAACAAATGGAAGAACATACCATACTCATGGCTGGGAAGAATCAACATTGTTATAACGTTTATACTTCCCAAAGCAATCTACCAGTTTAGTGCTATCCCTATTAAAGTACCAACATCATACTTTCAAGGCTTGGAAAAAATGATTCTTCATTTTGTATGGAACCAGAAAATACCCAGTTCTTAGTAATAAAAACAAAGCCGGGGACATCAGCCTACCAGACTTTAGGCTGTATTACAAGGCTATAGTGGTCAAGACATCATGGTCTTGGCACAAAAATAGAGGCATAGACATTTGGAATCGAATAGAAAACCAGGAAATGAAACTAACATCTTACAACCACCTAATCTTTGATAAACCAAACATGAACATACACTGGGGGAAAGACTCCCTATTCAATAAATGGTGGTGGGAGAACTAGATATCCACATGTAAAAGACTGGAACTGGACCTGCACCTTTCTCCACTCACAAAAATTGATTCAAGATGGATAAAAGACTTAAATTTAAGGCATGAAATGATAAAAATCCTCAAAGAAAGCATAGGAAAAACACTTGAAGATATTAGCCTGGGGAAAGACTTTATGAAGAAGACTGTGGTGGCAATTGCAACAACAACAAAAATAAACAAGTGGAACTTAATTAAACTGAAAAGCTTCTGTACAGCTAAGGAGACAACAACCAAAGCAAATAGACAACCTAAGCAATGGGAATTAATATTTGCATATTTTGAATCAGACAAAAGCTTGATCACTAGGATCTATAGAGAACTCAAATTAATCCACGTGAAAAACTCAACAATCCCATATATCAATGGACAAAAGAGATGAAGACAAATGACTAGCAAACATATGAAATGCTCATCATTCCTAATTATTAGAGAAATGCAAATCAAAACCACCCTGAGATACCACCTAACTTTAGTGAGAATGGACCACATCACAAAATCTCAAAACTGCAGAAGCTGGCATGGATGCGGTGAGAAAGGAACACTTTTACACTGCTGGTGGGACTGCAAACCAATACAACTTTTTTGGAACGAACTATGGAGAACCCTCATAGAACTCAAGTTAGACCTCTCACTTGATCCTGCAATCCCATTACTGAGCATCTACCCAGAAGGAAAAAAGTCCTTTTATCATAAGGATACTTGCACTAGATTGTTTATTGCAGCTCAATTTACAATTGCCAAAATGTGGAAACAGCCTAAATGCCCACCATCCCAGGAATGGATTAAGAAGTTGTGGCATATGCATACCATAGAATAATATTCAGCCATTAAAAAAGATGGAGACTTTACATCCTTTGTATTAACCTGGAAGGAAGTGGAACACATTATTCTTAGTAAAGCATCACAAGAATGGAGAAGCTTGAATCCTATGTATTCAATTTTGATATGAGGACAATTAATGACTTAGTACATGGTGGGGGGTGGGGGAAGGGGAGAGCAGAGGGAGAGAAGGAAGGAGGGTGGGGTGGGGAAAAGGAAGAGCAGAGAGAGGGAAGGAAGGAGGGTGGGGTCTTGGTATATGACACACATTTTGGGGGCAAGACACAATTGTAGGAGGAACTTTACCTAACAAATGCAATCAGTGTAACCTGGTTTCTTGTACCATCAATGAATTCTCAACAACAACAACAACAACAACAAAAAAGTGTATATATTTACACTTTTACATTTTCAAGAATGATTTTGGTGAATAGAAAATCAATCTCAGATTTCTTAGGAGGCCCCAAAAGAATTCCTAAGCATACTTGGGCACATAAACCAGCGACAGATGGACCCCATCCTTTGCACTAGAGCAGAGAAATGGAAGAGAAACTAAAAATTTTAAAACCAGGTTGAAGGGAAACATAGATTATGCAGTTATGAAAATTAGAAGCTGTTTTTTGTGTAGTAGGGAAGAATTGAGCCAAGGAAGGTAGTGGCTTGTCTTAACAACGGTCCAGAGGAGTTTAATTTACTCTCTAGTCAGGTCTGAAGCTATTTCCTACAAGAGAGCTGGAAACAAGATTTCTGAATAATCTTCAAGTGTTCTTACCAATTTTCTCTATATCCAACAAATTTAAGTCACTGGAGATATTGGCAGAAATACACTCAAAAATCCTTGACAATTCTTGGAGACACTGTAGAAATCATAAGTAATCAGAATTTAGTCTTTTCCCTGCAAACCTCTAGTGATATGTAACAGTTTTATCTGGCTTTCTGTATTAAAGCCATATGCCTTTTCAACTTTTGAAGAGATACTGCTAGAAGACAACAATAATAGCATTTTTAGTAAATTACAGAATACAACTTGACCTGAGGCAAAGAGTTGAGACAAAAAAGCAAGGACCTCATGCTTCAGGATATGGTTTTTGTATTCTCTTTTATGTCAAATACCAATTATTTTTAATTACAAGGTGGCATAGAAAAACCAAATACCACTGCTATGAACATGTTATTTTTCCCCCTACTAGCTTTTCTAATAATCACAAAGGAACAGACTGAATAGCAGCACCATGAGTTTTCTTAACCTATTATATTTATGATAATCCAAAACCACATTTAACAACCTCTTAATTTTCTCCTCAAGTTTTCATCATGGAGATAAAAATTCTAATTATAATTTCTATAAGCAAAACTAAGGACATAACTTTAAAAATTGCAAAAGGAGGCCAACCTCAGTGCTTTGGCCTATAATCCTGGCACTCCTGGAGGCCAAGGCAGGTGGATCCCTTGAGCTCAGGAGTTTCAGACCAGCTTGAGTAAGAATGAAACCCCCATCTCTATTAAAAGCAGAAAAAATATCTGGAACTAGTGGTGTGTGTGTGTAGTCCTAGCTTTGTGGGAGGCTGAGGAAGGAAGATCACTTGAGCCTAAGACTTGAGGTTGCTGTGAGCTATGATGATGCCATAGCACTCTACCCAGAGTCACACAGTGTGACTCTGTCTAAAAAAAGAAAAAAAAATTGCAAAAGGAGAAAAAGACTGCCTTCAAATTGGAAATAGTGTGGGCTTGGTGCCCGTAGCTCAATGGCTAGGGTGCTAGCCACATACACCTAGGCTGGGGGGTTTGAGCCCAGCCCAGGGCTGCCAAACAACAATGAGAATTACAACCAAAAAATAGCTGGGCTTTGTGGGAGGTACTTGTGGTACCAGCTACTTGAGGCAAGAGAATCGCTTAAACCCAAGAGTTTGAGGTTGCTGTGAGCTGTAATGCCACAACACTCTAACAGAGGGTGACAGAGTGAGACTCTGTCTCCAAAAAAACAAAACAAAACAAAACAAAAAAACGATAGTATAATGTAGATGTCACCTCTTAAGTGACAAACCAATTCCTGCATAAACTAAGTACTCCAACTGTCATGGAGTCGACTGACCACCAAGTTAGACAACCTGATATTTTGCATATTGGCCAATTGGCCATATTTTACTCATAAAACTAAACCTTAGGACATTTGCACGTAATTCACTCAAGAATGCTTTTTGTAAAGGGAAAATAAACTTTTTTTTTTGGTTTAGCTTAACAGTACTTTCTAATATAAAGTCAAGTGAAATTAGGAAAAAAAAGACACTGGTGTAGAAAAGACATACATGAAAATTTTTCTGTTCACTGAGAGTTTTAACTGAGGACTCCAAAACTCATAAGTATCTCTACATTCTAAAGACAACTGTCAAACCTACAGCCTTAAGACTTACCAAAATATTGATATAACAAAATGGTTGTCTACTGTGGGTCCTCCCTCCCAAAGAAGGGAGAGTCTGAGAAAAAGATCTGTACTCAGCTGGTTTATTTACTAATCTACCCCAGAAAGTTGGAATAAAGGGATAGGAAAATTAAGACAGGGAAGGTGGAAAGCCAACTAACTCATGAGGCATTTTTTCCATTACTACCATAGGCACCTACAATCCAAGGGAGCCTTTGAGGATGTGGAATGTCTGCCAGGACTATCCACCCCAAAAAGGGGAGCTTGGGATTTATCTCCTGCCTCACCCATTGCTTGGAACATTGATGGCAGTGCATTTTGAGACTGAACCTACAAGTGGGCAGAGAATGCCTGCTACTAACAGAATGGTGGATGTTGTCCCACACTCAGCTCTGTCCACCCCAGCCAGGGCTGAACTAAGAAATTCACTGAAAGAATGAGATGCAGTGCACCATAACACAGAATGGAATGAATTTTCATGTCCCCCTGATGCTCTCAATAGTGAGAGTAAAAGGATGGGCCTAGGGAGGTAATCAGTTAAGGGGGCTAAAAGCTTCACAGGTTGGATTAGTGTCCTAGGAACCCTGGAGAACTCTGTAGCCCTCTTTCTGCCAAGTAAGGAAATAAAGACAACTGCCATCTGGCCACACTAGCACCTGATCCTGGACTTCTGAGAAGCAGAAATGTGAAAAATAACCTTCTGCTATTTATTTATTTTATTTTTAAATTTCAGATTAATACCATAGTACAAACGATTAGATTAAATTGTTTGCATTTCTTAGGTAAAGTTCAAGTTGTAGTTGAGCCCTTCATCCAGGGGCAATGCTGCATACCCTCACATTGTGCCTGTTAGATGAGATCTCATCAATCACTCTTCTTTCTCCCCTTACCCTTTTTCCTCCTCCCCCTCTCCTCACTTGGATATAATTGTGTTTTTCTCTCACGTGGGCATATAGTTGTTTTTCCATTAGTTTCATATTAAAATGCTCATACTAGAGAACCCTAAAAGACTCAAATTAGACCTTCCATTTGATCCCACAATCCCATTACTAGGCATCTACCCAGAAAGAAACAAAAGTCATTTTATCACAAGGACATTTGCACTAGATTGTTTACTGCAGCTCAATTCACAATGTGGAAACAACCTAAGTGCCCAGCAACCCATGAATGGATTAATAAGCTGTGGTATACATATACCATGGAATACTATTGAGCCATAAAAAGATGGAGACTTTACATCTTTTGTATTTACCTGGATGGAGTTGAAACACTTTCTTCTTAGAAAACTATCACAAGAATGGAAAAGCAAGCATTCAATGTACTCAATACTAATATGAAGCCAGTAGACAATCTAATACGCACAAGAGAAAAACTCAATTAATTCAAGTTGGAGGTAAGAGAGAGAAGGGAGGGAGATTGGTGTGCTCCCACCTAATGGGCACAAAGTGAGGGCACATGGCACACCTTCTACAACAACAGGGACTTTACCTAACAAATGCAAACATTGTAACCTAGTCATTTGTATCCTCATATTAATTTGAAATTTTGAAAAACATCCATATTACCCAAAATGATCTGCAGAGTTAATGTAATCCCCATCAAAGCACCAACATCATACTCTGAAGAACTTGAACTTTTGCTATTTATAAGCCACTGAGTTTTTCTGCTATGGCAGTGTGAATTAAGACAAAACATAAAAAAAAGTCTTCCACTGATCCATCACACTTCCACCCTTCTTTGTTAAAGAAGAATTCAAAAATTTAAGGAATTAGATCAGAAAGAATAATTCCTTAAAGTGAAAGAATGAAACATGGTGACATTTCTCTTGCAGTTCCAATGGGAGAGAGTAGAGGATTGTTTTCCCACCTCCTGAGGCAAGTGAGGAAGCTTAAAAGAAGAACTTGCCTAAGTGCCCAAGGGGATGAGTGCGGGAGGAGTGCCTTACATCTCTCCAGGCATCTCCCTCCCCACCTGCAGCAGGCCCAGGCCTGCCTTTGCTGGTAACAGAATAGAGATCCAAAGAGTTTCTAGGCGGCCTTAACATATGCCTCCTTCAACTTTCCATTTTGTCACTCAGAGATGCTGAACAGCAGGATCTGGGGCAATCACATGCAGAACTAAGAGGAGGGAATGTAGTTATGAGACCAAGGTGCCCTTCTGCCAGAAATGCAGTAGGGTCCCCAAGTTCTGTAAATGACAGAGAACAATGGGCATGTCCAACCTCTTGAACTGTTCATGTGCAGACACCTCAGGTGGCCACAGAATTGCAGACAGCATCATACATAACGTCAACATTTCCAGATACTGGTAGGTTTCTTCTGATTTGTTTTATTTTTGTTTTTATAAAGCTCTTTATAATTTTTATAAAGCTGTAGCATAAAAATCATGGTATATTTCTTAATTGCAGGGGAAGAGATGGTTGCTTTTCAATGTATATTTTACAAGGAATAACTTTGTATTTCATGTTATAAAGTGATTTCTTACCAACTACTATTGGTCATAAAAGTGGATGTGTTTTTCTTATACTTATTTATCTTCCAAGAAGTAGGGTGATGCTATCCTTCTTCTGGAGAGTTCAGGGTTGCAGGGTAAGTAGAATGAAAAATTTAAAGAAAGTTCTCTGCTTCCTTTTTGTTTGTTTTACTCTTCCTCCTCCTCCTCTTCTTCCTCTTCCTCTTCTTCTTTTTTGTTATACCAAGCTAGCTGTTTTTTTTTTATTTCTTATAGCATAACTGTGCACATTAATGCAATCATGGGGTACAGTGTGCTGTTTTCATATACATTTTGAAATACTCTTATCAAACTGGTTAACATAACCTTCATGTCATTTTCTTAGTTATTGAGTTAAGACATTCATACTCTGCTTTTAGAAAGATTCACTTGTACCCTTGTAAGATA